>JAJTUV010000597.1:472500-617963 GCA_021653895.1 Mastomys natalensis
CCCCTTCTTTATACACTTTAAATCATTTTTTTATACCTGTACAGCCTGCATTTATATACCATAAAGCGTCTTCAATCTGAAACCATTTTTTCATGTCCTCTAACCTTTATCACTTGTATTACCAACCTCAATCACTGTCCTAGACCTTCAAACATTTTCTTAGATGCTTTCATATCCTCATACCTTACATAAACTTTTCCTATCCAATTCTTTACCATGAGATATGGGTCGTTGATTATTGAGAGCAGTCATTTAATATGAAGCCTGTGAGTAAGACAAACCTGTTTGTTCTTTTTAAAATAAGAGACCTAGTAGTTTCTTTTAAATTAACTAATGAATTGACTAATAAACTAACATTGTGGTGGATAATCCTGAGGTAAGAAGCTAGTTGCCTACAGTTAGCTTAGCTGTCAATATGATCAGAGACCTGAAAAGGATAAGTTATAATTTAGATGCCTTATATTAATTCAAATGACAGAGGTTAGTCTATATCCACTACCTACCTAAACAGTTCTCTCAGGCAGAGGTCAGTCTGGCCATCAGGCCCAGAAGACAAGAAGTTTTTTCTATGGGGGAGAAACATGGGAGAGATTGACTCACCTTGTCTTCAGCAACATATGGCAATCAATTTTCTGGTATCCTCAGTTTGTCCACAGTTTAAAACCCGGTGCTGGCAGTGGGCAAAGCATTGACAGGGTTATACCCAGTAGTTAGCAAGCACAACCCAGGTATTTGTTGCTATGCTTATATCTTTTGGAGACCTTGGGCGGGGGAGTCATTGTAAGATTTGGGAGTCTCTGTCATAGTAAGTTTAAACAATTTAATGCCCTACTCAGCAGATTTATGACTGGTTTGATGGCTAGTACCAACCTTGAATATCTGAGTTAAACCATCTTTTTCTCTATTTAGTTATTTGCTTTAAACTGTATCTTATAGACATAAAACAGAAGGCTAAATAAAGTTTAATATTGCAAATAACTGTGTCAGTTCTTAGCATGACTTAAATATATTTCTGAACATATTAAAGGATATGATAATTATAAAGTTACTGGCTAGCAGCTTGTATTTCTTAATTAGTATAGCATTTATGAGAATACAACTGTTATAGTAGCTTTTGAAACTGTTTTTAAAGCCTGTTAGGTTTGAGCCTTAAAAGGCATGATGTTGAGTTGAAGCTCTTCAAGAATCAAAATAAAACTTTTCTATCATAGTCTATAAAGAGACTAGGAATTTTTCTGACCTTTATAAGGTGTATCTGTATAAAAATCTATAGCTTATAAAAATATAAGGTTATATTATAACTTAATAACATTAGCAAAACCAAGGCTAAATAAGGCAATGATCTTTAGCCTTGTAATGTTGTAAACCTCTAAAGCAATAATAAAACTATCTTTCAAAGAGTGAAAACATAAAGCAATATTGTAACAATTTACCTAGATAGGATGGAGACCATATAAAAATATCTGAAGTCAAAAATATCTTTGGGGACTTGCTTTCCTGGTCTACTCTAGTAGTTACATGTTGCTGCCCTTAAGCAAGATAGTGATGAAGCTATGACATTCCATAACAAAGATGGCTGCCAGCCATGTGATGCCCTTAACCAAGAAGGCAGTAAAGCTATGTCTCCACCTTCTCTAGGCCTTTGCAAAGATGGTGACTAGACATGTGTTGGTTCCATCCATGAATAGAATTATGTCACATATTTAAGATTAACTGAAATAGATTTTTAATTATAACCCCAAGTAGTGAGTTTAACATATCCAACAATTTCTAAGTCAATGCTATGTTTGACCCTGGACTTTAAGAACATGCCTAAGTCTGAAAAGGATGAGCAGCAATACATTTTGAAGCTAGCAAAAGGTAGAACAACATAAAATGACAGTAGAACTGTGTGAAATAAGTTCAAAATTATCTATATTGAAATAATACTGAATCCATATTTTATTAGATTCAGTGGTCAGAAAAACCAAAAGGTGAATTGAGCCTGTGGCTGACTGCAGCAACAGGGTTGAATTGCTTCATACCATATTAAGATGGGAAAGTCCATGGCAGTTTGCAAGACTTGTGCCAACATGGTTACTAATGTTTAAAACTTTCTTCCTAGTAGATCTATCTATCATCCATCTATCTGATCTATCTATCTATCTATCTATCTATCTATCCATCTATCTATCTGGGTAGATAAAATAGATAGATAGATAGATTCTTTTAATGAGATTTACTGCACTTATTTTCATGTTACAAATTTTGGCTGCCATCAAGGAAAGTTTTGTATATGAAAACATGAAGGTACAGCTTAATACCTCATTAAAGAAACATTGTTTTAAATCCTACCCTTTGTAAGTACGATTTTTAGGACAAGAATTGCATAAAATATTATCCCCATTTAAAAGTATCTTTAAAGATCTGTTTCCTTGAGTTGGTTTATGCCAAGTGTTGCTGCACACAATGGGTCCAACCTTGAGTTACAAGTTCTAAGCAAACTTTTTTGTTAGAGATATTACAGATATATTTTTTTACAATACCTAATAACTTATACATCAATAATCTATGACCAAGATATGCAAAACATAGTAAACTTATACGTGTAAGAGAGTAAGAAATAAACATGCAGTGGCTGCATATATTTATGAATTAAAAAAATAGACAGACAAATCTTTCCTTACTTCTTTTCACTATAATTTCAAGGGAGAAGCGACCCTGCCACCTGCTGAATCAATCTCAGGGGCACAGAGATTTTGAAGCAAGACTAGCAGTAGTTTCCTTACCATAGACACTGAGAAGCTGCTGGGGCCTCTTTAGGAGCAGCTTGTGCAGATCAAGCAACCCCAGGGCAGGGCTCCAAGGGGACACCAATTTATGAGTTTTTGTTGTCCCATTTCATCTGCTTTTTTTCTAAAAATTGTTTGAAATGAATTAAATCTATGTCAAGGGGAAAAAAGGCCAAAAGATGAAGTTTTATTCATTTTTTCCTCTGAATATGAAACATAGCACAGCAAACAAACAACAAAAGAAATGAGACTATTACATACAATAACAGACGTGGACAGAGTGATGGCCAAAGACAACCAATAGAGTTGAGGAGAGTGAAGAGACCCAGAAATTCCACCAAAGAGACCTAGATGTCCTGTAATGTAAGCCAAGCCACCTGGGAGGAACTCACCTCTTGACTCATGATGGAACACAAAGTCAGTATGAGGAAAGCAGAAACGAAAAGATGAAGAAGAAGAAGAAGAAGAAAGAAGAAGAAGAAGAAGAAGAAAGAAGAAGAAGAAGAAGAAGAAGAAGAAAGACAGAAGAAAAAAGCAACGCACCACCACCACCACCAACTCATAGAGACAGGACATACTTCCCCAGGGATTGAAAAAAAACCAAAACAGTGATAGGGGTTTATCCCATACCTGGGCTTTACCTAATGGGCAAGACCCATCTTCAGTCACCAAAACCAAGGACAGTCTGGAACCTTTTGGTTCTGACAGATGAGGGTCTGGAGCGTCCTCAGAACCTCCTGGCCAGGAGGAAGTTAGTGTGTCTGTCTGCCCAGTCTATTATAGCCTCCAGATTGTGCTGGACACCAGAATAGCAAAAGGACAAGACAGAGCCATGCCCTGAATCACCAATTATCAGAGAACTGAACTCACTGTCCTGAAAACACCTTACTAGTGAATCAGTGGGGGTACCCCAGCAAACCTGGTGGAACCCTAAATATAAGGTACAAGAATCACTGAAAGAAAACCCAAGACTCAAATAATATGTAAACACAAAGAGTATTCTGCAGAAACAGCCAGCATGCTGGGGTCAACTATCCAAGCAAAATGGTGGCAACTATGAGGGAAGCTCACAGGCCCCTTTAAAAAGTCAGTTAGGGGATTTCCAGTGCAGTTTGGTCACCTTCATCAAGATTGGTTGAGGTTATTGGATATTTGTACACTTCTGATTGGTTCATACCTCGAGGGAGAGAAGGTTACCTGATAGTGTTTTTTTGTTTGTTTGTTTTGTTTTGTTTTGTTTTTTAAATCTATTGTCAGACCCTGGCCAAATGTCAGGCAATTGCTGATTGGCTGCCCTTTTCCTGTATTTTTTTCCAAGAAGCCTGGTTTTTCTGGGAAATTGAAGACCTACCATGATTGCATGTTCAAGATGGAATAAGTTAGATCCTCTCACTTTTAGGACTGTGTGATAATTTCAAGACCCCACACTATACTTATTGTTTTCTCTATGACAAAAATGTTTCTATCTGAAAGTAGTATAGTGTTTCCTGATACCAGAATTACTGTTGATATCATCTCTGTCAACCTCCATCATCAGTACTAGTCCAGCCTGTGTGGAAACAATAGCTACAAATATACAATATAGATAACTAACAACTAATATCCTATTCACATAGAAATACCCTGTTCATGTTTAAATACAAAACAAAACAAAATTATTTAAAAGATGTATTTATTATTTCATGTGTATTTGTGTGTGCCTGAGTGTATATGGGTACACTGTTGGGAAACCCTGCTACATAAGGTCAAAGTCTACCATCTCTGAATATCTCCCCTAAGTTGAAGGACTCCCTTTCATGCAGGGCTTCCAATTCTCTACCTTATCTGGGGAGCCCAACTCCCATCTTTTATCTGTGGAATGTCAAGTAATCCATGTTGAAATTACAGGTTCACCATCCTGAATTGTCTCTCCATGCAAATGAAGAATCCCCATAACCTTAAGCCTCATCCAATGAAACTTCACTGTACGAAGAACCTCTTCCCACTTTCCAAGGTTTATATGGTTCTTATTCACTGTAAATAAAGGACACAAGCTATTTCATTGACTATTGTCTAAGAGCATTGTTTTTTTAAAGAGTTGTAACACTAAAATCTTCAGGGGAGATATCCCCACCCATACCCCCACCCCACATTCACTGCCTGACCAGGACTGTGCTGACCCACCTGCTCATGTTTTCATTGATTCATCCTTTCTCATTGCTATGCACTGGGTCTAGATACCTCAAGTGAAGAATCAAAATATGCAACCACAGTGCACTGCATGTGTACAGTGCTTGAGAAGTTCAGAAAAAGGCTTCCAATTTCACTGAATTAGAGTTAACATGTGGTTGTCAGTTGACATTGAAGTACTGGAATCGAACTTGGGTCTTTCGCAAGGAGCAGTATCTGCTCTTAGCTGAGTCATCCTTCTAGCCACAAAACCCAAAATCTATCCATCCATCCATCCATCCATTCCATCCATCCCATCCATCCAACCCAAAACAACAACAACAAAACCAAAGAACAAAAACCAGTAACAACAGAAAAACAACATCTTTTATTCTTCATTCATTAGAATTCTGGAAATACTTTTCCAAGAAATTAACTTTTATAACAACAACAACAATAAAAATGACAGTTTTTGCATAAGTATTCTGCAGCTCTTATTTCCAAAATATAAGGCTGGCAGGTCAAATGGGATAAAGAAACTGAGGCTTGGGATGTGAACAAAGCAGAGAATTGCCAGGCAGCCCTTTCTGGCATGCTGCATCCTTGCTCCTGTGAGCTCTCAGAGAGCTGTCCAGGCCTACAGGGTCAGCATGGCTGTAGCCTCACACCAGTGTTGTGGGTATTATTTAAAAAAAGGTGCCTGGCATCAGTCGCCAGAGCCCAACTAGAAGCGGCCTGAGGCCCAGAGTGGCTTTGTGCTCCCACTGCTGCTCAGCTCAGACCGTGGCTCTGGTCAGCCAGAAGCACCGGCCCAGGCATTCATGAGACACCAGCGTGGTGGCTAGATCTGTCAATCCACCACGCTGCCCACAATGCTAGACTGAACCGCAGACAATACCCACCATGCCCGCGGCTCCTGGTAGAATGAAGACTCTCAAAGCACAAAGGTATCCAATTGGATCATATATTTGGAAATGCTCAATTAACAAGATGCCCACACAATTAGAGTTGTTATCCAATACCTAACTTTAAGATATAAATTGTTACTCAGGATTGCTCTGGAGCAATACATAGTAGTTCTTCATGGCCACTCATCTCCTCCCCTTCCTTCCTTCTTCTTCCCTCCTCCGGACTCCTCACTCCGCCTCCCTCTCACACAGCTCAGTCGCCAAGGATTATACAAATGTAGTGGGAAGATATCCTGCTACACACCAGAGCCAACATTTAGAATCCAATATGCTAATGGTAGTCATCTTACTTAATGACATAGGAAGTTCACTGCTGGTCATCTGTGAATGATTCCTACTAAGCTAGAAAGATGAGATGCTTAGCTGTACAGCTGTGCCTTCCACTGACTACTACCCATGTGGTCATCATGATGGGATCATTGGCAAAGACTCTTGAGTATGTTGGCCTCTGCTCCCATGGCTTCTGCAGTTGTAGACTCAATCAAGTCAACACACGTGATGTGAAAGTCACACGTATCAATAATTCACTTGTACGTGTTTCTAACTGATGCGGTATGAAAACTACTTTCATAGTCTTCATTTTGCTCTAAATACAATTTGGAGTATACAGAAGGATTTCAGAGGTTGTATCAGAGCACTACACATTATGTCTGAGGTTTAGAGTAGTCATGAATGTGGGTCTTAGGGTGGCAAAGCAAAGCTGTCTCCATGGATAACTAGAGATGACTCTGTCATCAGCACTCTGCAGTTGTCTGTGAGATCCACATTAGTTCATTAAGACTATCAATACACATCAACACATAGATTCTTCATGTGGCATCTGCCATGCACAGCTTTCTATGACATTCTTGCATCTTATAACACCCCAAACCATCAGACCACCCTCCATGTCAGGTCCCTTTGCTGGAAATTTCTACAGATGGCAGGGAAGTGGATTTCATTCACCACTCTGAGACATCCTTCCTAACACTTGACAAGGCTTGCTAGATCATCAACCATCATCTTTTTAATAGAGTTCAACTGGTTAATTTAAAATATCATTGTTTCAGTGTAAAATAGGAGCCGGATGGTAGTTTTTGAAATGTAAATATTTCATGCCACATGAATCCATTTTGAAAACGTTTTTCTCCTGCCCCTGGTAATCTGGGGTTGAAAGACTGCACACAGTCAACAGCTCAGAAAAAAAGAGAGAGAGAGAGAGAGAGAGAGGAAGAGAGAGAGAGAGAATTACAGAGATAGTGTCATTCCAAACCAGTGTATCACTGCATTCACTCCAAATACAATACACACCATGGGCTCACCCAGGTGATTAGCAGTGACTTCTTATTAAAAGCTATATAATATGCTTGTTCAACAGTACTGTTTGCTTTGATGATTTTTTTTCCATTGTCAATGCCTGGGACTCCAACCTGTGTTCGACCACTGCCCTCTTGCCCATTACACTGAGAGCAGTGTTCTGATCTGCAAATGTCCTGTGAATACCTTGACCATACGAGCATCCTGTAACTGTTCTCATTACCTGCCTTCTGTAATACTCCTATCAAGTAAACTTAGCCAGAACACCTGTTTTCAATGTTTCTTTTAGCAACTTCTCCTCATTACCCCACTAAATACCCTAAGTCTTAGATGAAGTTTGTTTCATCTCCCTCATGGTGAGGCCTCATTGCACTTTTACTGTCACCATGAGATCCTCTGAATGAAGCCTATAAGACCATGTATGACAATATTACAAACATCACAGAAATGAACCAAATCTGGACAGATGTGTCCTATTTCTGCCCTAATTCCATGTTATTTTGACTTCATCACTGAGACAAATACCTGAGAGAGGCTTTATGAGCAAAAAATTGACTTTGACTCAGGATTCCAGAGATTCTGGTCTATGGTCCCTTGACTCTTTCATTGTGGGCCTTAACTAAGACAGAGTGCATTATGGCGACAGGGGAGTGGAGCTGAGGAGATGTTAACCTCATGGCGTCCAGGAAGAGAAAGCTAAAAACGACAGACAAGAAAGAGCCAGGGGAAGTTAATCTCTCACCAGCACCTTGTGCTCCATGTTACTGGTATGAACTCATCAGTGGATTTACTTGTCTGTTGCTGTTAGCACCCTCACGGTCCAGCCAGTTGTAGACATGTACTTTAACACATGTGCTTTTGGAATACATGACCTACTCAAACCATGATAGGTACTTCACATATAGTGAAGCTTCCTTTAGAATAAGCTGGATTGAAGTCCATGAACATTGTATCCTGGACCTGATGTCTTCCTCTCTCTCTCTCTCTCTCTCTCTCTCTCTCTCTCTCTCTCTCTCTATTTTCTTGTTTTGTTCCTTTTTTATTTCTCAAAATTACAAGTGCTTGGCAGACTCAAATGATAACCAAGAGCAGCAGGCTCATGGTAGAGAGCAGAACAAGCCTGGCCTTCCTTGTTTCTACCCCCAGAACCAACTCCTCTTGTGCAGTGAGTGCATCAGGCACTGACCCAATGCTACACTTCAGGGACTCAAAGAAGCTAAACAAAAATGAAGGCACAAGCAAGGATGTTTGACTCTATTTAGAAGAGGGAATAAAATAGTCATAAGAGGCAGACAGAGGGGGAACTGGGAAGAAGTGGGAGGGGAGAATGGAGTGTTCAGGATCAGGTATGGGGAGAGATAGGAGATTTGACCAGGTGGTCATGAAAATGAATGGAAATCTGCAACTGAAAAACCTTTTACAAAATTCAACACCACTTAATATTAACAGTATTAAAGAGATCAGCGATATAAGGAACATACCTGAACATAATCAAAGCAAGATACATCAAGCCGATAGCCAACATCAAGCTAAATGGAGAGAAAGTTAAAACGATTCCACTAAAATTGGGAACAAGACAAGGCTGTCCACTCTCTCCCTATTTGTTCAATATAGAACTTGAACTACTGTCCAGAGAAACAAGACAATTAAAGGAGATCAAGGGTATACAAATTGGAAAAGAAGAAGTCAAAGTATTACTATTTGTGGGTGATATGATAGTATACATAAGTGACCCTAAAAATTCTAACAGAAAACCCTGATAGCTGATAAACAGCTTCAGCTAAGTGGCTGGATATAAAATTAACTCAAACAAATCAGTAGCCCTCCTTATATACAATGAGAAACTGGTCAAGAAATAAGTTATAGAAACAACATCCTTCACAATAGCCTTGAATAATATAAAATATCTTGGTGTAACTCTAACTAAGCATGTGAAATATCTGTATGACAAGAACTTCAAGTCACTGAAGAGAGAAACTGAAGAAGATATCCAAAGATAGAAAAATCTACCATGCTCATGGATAGGTAGAATTAACCTAGTCAAAATGGTTATCATACAAAACAGATTCAATGCTATCCCCATCAAAACTCCAACAAAATTTTTATAGATCTTGAAAGAGCAATTCTCAAGCTCGTATGGAAAAACAAAAACTCCAGGAGAGCCAAAGAATCCTGAACAATAAAAGAACTTTTAGAGGAATCACCATCTCTGACCTCAAGCTGTACTACAGAGCAGTAGTGATAAATACTGCATGGTATTGGTCCAAAGACAGACATATTGATCAATGGAATCAAATTGAAGATGCAGAAATAAACTCACACACCTATGGACACTTGAGTTTTGACAAAGAAGCAAAAAAACATAAATGGAGAAAAGACAGTATCTCTAACAGTGGTGCTGGTCTAACTGGATGTCTACTTGTAGAAGAATGTGTCTTTAATCTTGAGACAGGATATGCAAAGACGGTTGAGTTTCTGTGGCAGAGTGTCAGGCAGATTCATCCTGCTGTCCTTGACGCATCATCCCCTGTGAGTTGTAGACTGCCCCAGGCACTCTGGGATAATATTTACACTAGAATAAATGTTGGCTTCATGTAAAACAATTGTTCTAGCATTTGGGAGCAATTAAAAGATAAACTTATAGGGTGTATTGAAACAAGGAGGACATTTTTTTCTTTAGAGAATCAGGTCTCAAACTACTTTCCAGAGCAGAATGCCATTCAAAATGAAGCTACCATGCAATATACCTGGACTTGGCAAGAACAGAGTCCTATCTAACCATCCCACCATGAGCAAAAGCTGGCCATACAGTAGGATAGCTTGTTGCAGTGAGTGGTGGTTTACTTTCAAAATGACCAATCATGCATTAGTCTGATTTTCCACGCAGCTTATCTCTTCTGATAAACAGAGAATTGATCATAGTGCACATTGACTAAAATGCAAAGGGTTATACATACTTACCATTAAGTGTATGTGTGTGTGTTTGCACATGCATTTATTTGTGCAGTATACATGTGTGCTCATGTATGTGGAAGCCATAAGCTAGTCTGATGTCTTCTTAAATGGAAACCACCTTACTTTTATGAGAGAGTCTCTTACAGTCTGGATCTGGATCTTACTGATTCTTTAGGCTGGCTGGCCACTGCAATCCAGGGATCTGTTTGTCTGCTTCCTCAGTGCTGGCATTGTATCTGATACTACACTCTATTTTTACATGGATGCTGGAGATTTGAACTCAGGTCCTCGCACTTGCAATCACTTTGCCAAGTATCCCTGTCTCTGCCATCAGTAGCTTTGCCATCATAGACTTTGAGTTGCCAGAAGAGCTGTTAACTTCCTAAGTGTTAAAACCCAGAGAATAGGCAAGCTGTACCTGCACCCAGAATCAGAGACATGGGGATTACTGTAAACTCAAGGTTAGCCTGGCTTGAATTATATAAGTCCTAAGCTTGTCAGGGCTATAAACAAAGGCCTTTTCTTAAAAATAATAAAATAAACAAAAAGGAAACCCAAGCCCCATAAAAATCAGCTAGGCTCCTCTCAGGTCTGTATAAATTAGATACTGTTGTTTTAAAAAGGGTGAAAAAGACAGACCTATGTAAATAATTTGTTCTCATCGAATGTACAGAAGAAATGAACAGATCTCAAGTAGTTGTTCTTTTCAACTTCTTTTCTGACTTTAGGGTTTATATTTTATCAATGAAGCATGAACATTTGAGGCTCGGAATGGTCCCACTGTACTAAGCATGGTTTGTTTATTTGAGGTTGTCCCTCTTTTTCCTGGTACATGCATGAATGATGATACCTTTGTCTACATGCCAATATGTCTAGGATGACATCTTTGTCTATTTACGATGACACTGTTATTCATGCCACCTGTGCCCACCTCTTCATGCAGCCCCACCAGAAGTTCCTGTCTTTTGGATCCGGCAAACATGGAGCTTAAAACACTTTGTGTGTGCCTTTTCCAAGGTTTCAGTGGAGTTGACCTGAGTTCTTAATGGAAATGCGTGTTTGCTCAGTTAAAACAAATAACCACAGAGGTGCTCAGTACTGGGACTCGGCGTCATGTGGGCAGCCACAGATAAAGCAGAGCATGGACCCGCTGTCTGAGTGCTTTGAGCATGATGCTTTTTAAATAAGCCATCAGGGAATCACCTGCCACCCATGTGCCCTGGGATTTGCTCCTCTGAGGCTGCCTGTGGTTGCTAGACAACATGCTGTCCTTCTGAAGCGGCTGCTGGGTTTTAGACTTCACCATGGAACTTAGGTAATCACCCACACTCAGAAAGCGGCTTCTTTAAATCAACAGAGGCCCCATCCTATTTACCCAGGTGCAGCCATCAGGTCAGTGTGACCTCTCTCCACCCGGTGCTTAAAGAACCTGGCTTCAAACGATCTTCCCCAAAGTCCATATTGTTTCCAGATCCACATTGTGGGTAGTCAGCATTTGTCAACACAGGACATTTCCTCATTCAGCTCATCATGGGATGACTATCTTTTCAGACGCCATGAAGAAGAAATCCTTCCTGAAGACTGGCCTCACACCTACCCATGCTCTCAGCTGCCATCCTATCTGGAGGCCTTCAGACTCAGAATTACCATTTGTACTAGCCAAATTCTGAACACCAGCAAAATATTATAATATTCCTCTGATAAAGTTATCAAGCCACATGTGCTGGGTGGCTCGTGCCTGTAGTCCCAATACTCTGTGTGTGTTGTGTGTGTGTGTGTGAGGGTAGAGAGAGGAGAGAGAGAGAGAGAGAGAGAGAGAGAGAGAGAGAAACAAAGAGTATTCAAATGTGACGGTGAAGACACTTAGCACTTGCATGGCTGAAACAGTAAGATTGGCTGAAGTGAGTCTGAAGCTAGCATAGGTTACATACTAACTTCCAGCCCTGTCTGGACAGTGAGATCTTGTCTCAATGTATATACAAATGTCTTTCAACTCTCTTTCTATAGTCAATCTATATCTATCTATCTATCTATCTATCTATCTATCTATCTATCTATCTATCTATCTATCTATCTATCTTATCTATCTATCTATCTATCTATCTATCTATCTATCTATCTATCTATCTATCATCTATCTATCTACTATTATCATCTATGTCTAGTTATCTATCATCTATTTATCATCTAGTTGTATGTATGTATCAGCATATGTAGTATATATGTACATCCCTTGTTTTTGTTTGTCTATGTATGTATATCTGTGTTTATATATTTGCACATGTATTTATTTCTTTATATGTATGTTCATGTACATCTTCTGTTGGGTCAGCTTTCCTGGATTACCTTGCTTGATGGATCATACAGCCCAAGACTCCCCAGATGAAAAGTGACCCACATTGTCCTGAGTGGGCTACTCCTTGCAGTGCTGTGGAGCACTATAAATCTCTGGGGATTCAGTAGTAGCTAGTATTGTAGAGGATGAGGCCATAGTTTTTGGCATAAACCAGGATGTTAACCATAAGCATTGTTGTTCTTCTTCTCTTCTTCTTCTTCTTCTTTTCTTCTTCTTCTTCTTCTTCTCTTCTTCTTCTTCTTCTTCTTCTTTTAGTTAAAAAAAATCTTGGCAAGTGTAAGAAAAATGGAAAACAGAACACTACACTGAACATTCTAGAACATCCCTTCTATCCTCACAGCCATAAGGGTACTCCCAGTATTGTTTGAGGTCTCTGGATATTTAAGCAATTATTCAAAAGGACATCCTTCTCACTGTCCTCAGTCATGTGTGCCTTCATGACACATGTAACAGCTCTTCTGAGCCAGATCCGCAGGAATTCTGACTGTTGATAGGATGCCCATCCATACAAGTCACATCCTGTCCTAAAAGATTCTCCCATCATTTCTTGCTTGGTTGGGACTTGGAGGACTGGAAAGCCACAAAAAAAGTGTTGAATAGTAGATGGTACCAAATTGATCATAGATGACGGTACCATTTGTTTCCTGGAGAGACGGTGCCATGTCACCACACCTGGTAGCTTAGAATGGTGGAGACTGTTCTCGCCATTGAGGAGCAAAATGCAACTGAGAAATTTTCCTCAGAAGTCCAGGAAATACCTGCTTCTGGTTCTTGCAGCTTCTGGGATATAGCTGGAAGTACTTAGCTTTCCTTGGCTTGTGGTCACCTCACACCCATACGGTGCCATTTTCTATGCTGATTCTATATGTCCACATTCCTTCAGATATTGCATTGGGACCACCCTAGCTTATCACAAGCTCCTTTTAACAAGTCCTCCTGGCAAAGTCATTTCTCAGCAAGTTCTAGGTGTCTCAAGTTCTAGGTGGATATATATCTAAAGAAACACTGTTCAGCCCAGCAGAGTGGTCAGTCATGGTTTCCTTAATCATTGTGACACCTATGGGAACAGAAAGAAAGGTGAGTATAGAGTCACTTTGAGGGTATCTCGAGCAGGAAAAGATGAAAGGTTCAGATCTCTGGTATTCTCTGAGCTGTGGCTCTTCCAGTGAATAGCCATTCAGTGTTCAAGGGGCAAATAACCCATTCCTAGGTAACGAACTAGTTTCTGAGGTAACTAACTCGTTCTTGAAGCAACTAACTTATTCCTGAAGTAACTAATCCATTCCTGAGTTAACTAACCCACTCCTCATGTAATTGTCTACTCCTGTGGCAACTAACCCGCCCTTGAAATAACTAAGACATTGCTAAGGTGATGCATCCACTCCACACATAAAACACTCCTGAGATGAATACTACCCTCTAGAGAAGAGCAACCTACTCACTCCTGAAACCAATTGCCCACTTGTGATAACTCAGCCAAACCCTAGATGAAGTCATTAATCCATGAAGGCCCTACTTCTTAATTGAAAGAAACTTCAGTGTGAGTCTGGAAGGGACAAAGGTTCCAAACAGGTGGTGTCACATCTCAGAGACCTCCACTCTAGTGGGTCTGAGTGACCCTGTGCAGGGCCTATGCCAGGTAAGGACACTAGATCCACAGTGGCCACAGTTTATCAGACAGCATACCTTCTCAGTTCAGAATTTAGTATGGTTTCCAAACTGCAGAAACCAGATTGAGAGCAACTGTTGATAGCACCACTTCATCAACACCTTGCTCAGGCAGAATGTTTAACCAATAAGCTGCTTCACCCTGGGATGCTTCCACCATCCAAGCCTCTAGGCCAGGCCTGGTCAGGTCTGCTGGGGACATCTCACCACTGAGATATCCATCTCTTCTGGGAAGATGAGAGTAAGCAATGGACCACTCTTCCCAAGCCTCCTAGCATGTCAGGTTGAGAATAGACACCATTGACCCTGACTTCTCAGGAGAAGTCAGGTTTTTCAGGACTGAAGATTCTCCCAGGATGCCTTTTACATCACCCTCAGAGGCTTCAGATAGCCGTGAAATTTAGGGCTCAGCCTCTAAGATCAAGTTTACTATGTGAGTCTGGGACATCTACCAAGAAAGCATC
Source organism: Mastomys natalensis (assembly GCA_021653895.1). Lineage (NCBI taxonomy): Eukaryota > Metazoa > Chordata > Mammalia > Rodentia > Muridae > Mastomys > Mastomys natalensis. The sequence goes on from JAJTUV010000597.1 coordinate 487,127, forward strand.
TAAGCTTTGACATATTCTCTTTTCTGTTGTTATTGTTCACAAAACAATTTCTAAGGGGAAGTGAAGTTTGTGAATGTCCTTCCCAATTCTCTTGATGTCACAGGAGCATGATGTAAAAAGTAGGTGGATAGCTAGACAGATGTGTTTAGAATGCCTCTCCCATGTAGTAGGTAAGGAGAGGAAGTAGGCCAGGCCAGAAAGGCTCTCAGTGACCACTAGATAGAGTTAGGTTTAATTGAGTGGTTATATCAAAGAGGTAGTAGTATCGTGGGTACTGACTATTAAGGACAAAAGGAGCCCAGCCCTCAACAACCCATGGAGCACCGATAAGGTCCTACTGTAGGTCTTCAAACTTGAACAGGTCTTTTAAGATGTTCAGGAGCTACTTGGGACTGAGTCTCTCTTCAAAGAAATGGTGGCAGCAATTGGCTGTGGTTATCACGAAGGAGCTTTTGGCCAAGCCTGCTCGGGAAACCCAATGTAAGCAGCATCATGGTCATACAGCCATTCTGTGATGAACACTGAAATTTTTAAGAGGACTATGATCTGCAGGAGGCTCTCAAGCACCTCAGTCAAGCTGCTGTACACACAGCAGGACTCCAGAACAAGGCTGAGAAGCCATCTTAGATGAGGTTGTCCCCTGGGTCCTACACATCTAGAAGGGTGATGCTTGGGTGTTGATATTAGGAGAGTTGAAGTCTGTGTGTTCAGAACTTAGAAAGTCACAGAGCTGCGTATTTGTACTCCTGGGGATGGCAGCCCTATCCTGAACCTTTTGTTTATATATTCAAAAGACTGTATTAACTTAACAGAGTGTGGACACCATTGGCCCTCAAAAGCCCCTTCACTCTTCATGTTTAGCCCCTTGAACATGTATGTTTGCTAGTAGACAGACGTGTGTGTAGAACCCCAAAGTGGGGGCTTACCATAACTCAAGACTAACCACACGTCTTAAAATGGCTGCTCCTTTTCAATACAAAAATCTGGGGCTCTCTTAGGCTTGGTCCTTCAGAAGATGAGAGGTCAACTAAGTCAACTTGAACTAGCTCAGGGCAAAGTCCAGCATCCTATTCAGACCCATGGAAGCCTGAAAAGTGGTGGCCAATGCAGGCTTCATGTCGACTTTTCTGCCTGTGCGGCACTTTCTAAATTTAGAGCTTCCTTCAGAGACTCAGATCAAGACAGTCATGGCATTTTTGTCTTAATTGTCTCATTTCTGCTAAGTATTTTTTTTTTTAATATCACAATCAAACCCCCAATACAACAGCAGAGGGACTGGATTAAATTGACAGCCATATGAATAAGTTTGTCCTTTTGAGGAAAAGTCAAATTATCGAGGATTAAATACTTTGCCGCTTTCTAAAAATACCAAGCGGGATTCAGAGGGAAGAGTCCCAGAACACTGTGACAATAACTGACAGCCTAGCTGAGTCCTCCTGCTTCCTGCAAGGTGTGTCCTCATTAGGACATGGATTCCCGCTTAACCAGGGGGGAAACGAGCCTGGGATGGCAACAATTCTAACTCAGCATATCCTAATGAAAACAGAATATTCTATAAAGGTAAAAAAAAAAATCAATAGATTTTAGCCAGCCTTATGCTAATGAGCTACTCAGAGTTCTTTGCCGGTCTCTTGGGGTTGAGAAAATTATGACACAAAGCCCAGCCTCAGTAGGGTCAGCAGTTTCCTGTTGGGATCTTTCCTTTCCGCTTTTAGACCAAGTTTGGATGCTCAATGATACAGTATTGATTTAAAGATGTATTTGTTCTCATCTGTTCAGAAAGAATATGGAATGTGGGTTGAGGGACTCTCTAATTGGATTCAGTATGCTTTGTATTAACTAATTAGGAGCTCGCCTTTTTTGTGTTCACTGCATTTTTTGGTCTCTCAGCTATTTCAGTACTCTTTATTCGGTGAAACTGGAATGCTAGATTCATTATTTTCTTTTAAATGTTTGACAGTCTCGTTTCAGCCCATTGAGGTGCCTGGGTACATTGTAGGAAGAGCCGGTGCTCTCCTCTGTGCTCCTCTCAGTGTTCTTCTGTAATCTCATGATCATATTCCCCTTCCTAGACTTCGTGTCATGTAACAAGTGCACACACACATATATGTGTATGAATATAACTGACCTCAGGCCACACATGTGTTGAAAGGCACTCTGAATTATCTCATAGAGACTCTATCAGTTTTATACACTGCCTTTAAAACAAGATAGTTGCTTGGCTGCACCAGCCACAAGTCAAGTGCAACCACTAGGGGCTTTTTTGGCTTAGAATTCTAAAGTAAATGTTCTAGAGCTCCAAGCCACTGCTGCATCTTATTCTGCACAGCCTCTAAACCTGCCAAGTCACCCGGGTCAGGGCTTCTGAAATGCATAGATTTGGTCAGTCCTAGAGAAGAACTGGGAAGGGTTGGAACAGACCTATATGAGTGTTCTGTTGAAGGGCCAGCTGTGATTAAGCTAGACAAGCCCAGTGTGGAGATGAGCCACAGAGGATAAACATTTTCAATAGTAGACAAGAAGGGAGAACAGTGTAAAGCAGGCTCCTTGAAAAGTGTGCTGGCAAAAGGGCCAGACTTGGTAAGAGCGGGGTGTGCTAAGCCAGGTACAGGAAGAACTCCTGACACTCAGTATTCAAAGAAGTCTTAACCTTCTAGTATTATTAGATATGTTCCTCCAAGTATGGCATGCTCCAGGGTCCTTCTCACCAGTATAAGACTGTCTTGCTTCTAGTTAGAGTGTAATGTTTTGATGCCTTAAGACATAATAGCTCAGGTGTGGCTTGGAATTGTTTTCTTCTCCAGGAGGACAGTTCTGTCCTGAAGGGTTGTCAACATGATCAAAGTAAAGCACAACTTGGGTTTTAAAGGCTCAAAGCCGTGCTCATGGTAAGTCCATAGCTGCAGCCTCTGCCGTTGACAGAGCAGGTAGGCTCTGTAGACTCTTTTCCAGTGCCTGGGAACCAGAATCCTGTCAGGGCCAGGTGGAACAAGTGTTAGGGTGACAATTACAGATGAGATTGATGTTATCTTAAAGTTAAAGTTAGTATTGAGATTATTGTTGTACACAGTATGTAGGGAAGGTAAATCTGGAGTTGGAGTTGGGCTAGGTGGGTTGATATTAAATTGATTAGGATATAAATAAAGGCTGAGACTAGGTTAGACCAATTTGGATGGTCACTTGTGACATCTTTAGATATAGAGAGGACAACTAGAGGATGGTTTAAAGAGTTATCAGAAGCCTTGGGTCTACTGTCATCACCTCCTGAATGTCAGTAGATACAACGCTTGGCTTAAAGGCTGTAGTCAAAAGTCACTATGAGCCAGGAAGGATGATATGTGTGTGTGTGTGTGTGTGTGTGTGTGTGTGTGTGTGTGTAATCCCAGCTTCCAGAAGGCAGAGGCAGGTGGATCTCTGTGAGTGAAAGGCTATCCTGATGAACAAAGTTCTATATCAACCAGGAATATATAGCAAGACCTTGTCTCAAAACAAAACAACAAAAAGAAGTCTTTATTACTATAATGAAACTCAAAAAGCTACACGTGTTGCTCCAACAGAAGTCACTGCCCTGGGTGGTCTAGAGTGGCCAGTGTCTATAACTGCCTCTGCTAGAGCTTCTGTGGGCACTAACCACTTTTGGCTCTGAGTAGCTGATATATAGAGGTCAGGGATCCATAATGTTGGATAAGTCACATGGCTTTCTCACTGTGGAGACTCTTTTTAGGAAAGTCATCTGATTTTCTAGCTGTGCTGAGTGGATTCTGCTGGTGAGGGAGAGACTCTAGGCCATCTCTCTGAGAATCAGCTCACAAATGGATCAGCTCTTACTCTGGGATTGTAGACCAGTCTCCCTCAGTGGCTAGCACTGTCCTAGTCTTGAGGGGGTACTGGGACAAGTACCCATGGTTCTCTCTGGGTAGCTCTAGCAGTGACCGAAACAAATGAGCAATGAGCAGGCTGAGATGTGAAATCAACTGTGCTGGGATGCCTGACAACAAAAGCAGCAAAAGCTGCTGGATGATTCAAGAGCAACCAGGAGAGGAAGAAAACCAACAGCAGAATGAAAGAGACAACCATCAAAGCCAATGGTGACTGTCAACTTGAATGGCCTGAGAGATCATTAAGGCATACTTTCTGGGTATTGTTTGTGAAGATGTTTCTAGAGACATGTACATAAGAGAAAGACTCTAGGATTTGGGTGGTACTATTCCTATTATCCATGATCCCTGCTGGAATAAAGGGAAAAAGAAGAGAAAGCCAGACATTTTCTCTCTGCTTTCTAGTTCCATGACATGAGCTGCCATGTCTCACCCTCCTGCATGATAGACTGAAATCCTAGAAATTTTAGCCAAACACATCTCCCTCAGGTTGCTTTGCTTTGGCATTTGCTACAGACTCAAGAGACTGATACCACATGGGCTTAACTCAAGATTTAGATACATTCTTGGTGGCCATGGATATGGCTCCACAGGTAAAATGCTTGCCATATAAGCATAACACCTGACTTTGAATCCTCAGCATCCATTTAAAAAAAAAAGTTGAATGTAATAGCATACTTCTCTGATCCACACGTGGGAAAATGAAGTCAGAAGGATTCCTGGAGCTCACTGGCCATGCAGTCTGAGTGAATTGATGAACTCCAGTTTCAGTGATAGATTCAGTGTTAGAATGAAAAAAGAAGAAAATCAATACTAACCTCCAAGTTCCAGACACTTACCCACAGGTATGCATACATACCCACGCACACCTTTGAAAACACTCACATAAACGTGTATAACACACACATACCCAACTATTTTTGTAACTGATAAACTTTCAGCCCATACATACCTTCATGATAATGTTTGATAAAAGGGAGACTCACCCCTGGTACTCTCAAAGCGCTCTCAAAGAAGGCACTTGATACAGGTGAGATCTCAAGGCAACTTGGTGCAGGTCTTGGAGAACCCTGCTCATGCAGGAGAGGATGGACATCAGGCTGACCTGGAAGACAAGACAACTGCAGAGACACTTGGAGGAACCTTTGTTACTCTGGGGGAAGTGATTCTATGTCTATATGCACTAAAACAACACCAGAAAGTCATGTCAGAGTGCAATGCTCAACCAATGGAAAGATGTATTCTAAAGTACCTTGGGATTTGGAGTCATCTTTAGAAATACTGTTGAGAGAGCAGAGAGTTGTATAGTAGGCTCCATTGAAGGTCTATTTCCTTCCCTGCATTATATGGCTGATTTTCTCACTTAACGTCTGGCCTCTTTATGTTCCAGGATTCCACAGATGTCATCAGTTTCACCCAAATGATTTTTTTTAACTGAACTTTTAAGTTCAGTAAAGAAAATAAACTCTACTCCAGTATCCCAAGCATACAAGTACACAGCTATAGTCTCTCACATCTTAGTTTCTCATTTAAAAAGTGAGATAGGTACAAGATACATAGGATGGTAGGTGTGCTGCAGAATTCAATTAACTGCCCAGCAAGCTCTGAAGGTCGGTGGCCTCTACCACATCAGCACTGGGAATACAAACTAAACTAGCACACCCAGTTTTATATGTCTTCTGGGGATTTGAAGCAAGCTCCTCATTCATGTATGGCAATTGCTTTCCCCCACCAAGCTGTCTCACCAGCTCCAGGTTCTGCATACTTGAATGAATGACAGACAGAACCAGGTGGCAACTGACTCCATGTTGGAGAACATACACAGGGGAGTGAAGCAAGCTGGGATGTTCTCTGTGAATGAGTCACTGATATGAATGAGGTGGCGCAGGGCCTTTTCCCGGCCTAAACACATCTGTCGCATGAATGGCATTCCATTTTCCCAGCAGTCCCTGGAGAGAGTGACACACCCACAGGCCAGCCTGATGGAGGCAATGGCACATTGACACTCTGCCCTGTGATTCTGTTTTTCTTAAGTTGACAACTAAAGCTACATACCATAGGGTCCATCTCTCCTGACTTTATCTGAACATGGTCATGTAGAAATGTCTTGTTTCTAAATGAAGTCCTATCACTTGTGCTTCATTTTCCTCTGAAAGACAAATTGGACAAAATGGAGCCATGGCATCCTGAGATGCTCTGGCGATCACTAACGGTTCAGGAACCAGAAACAGTTTAAGGATGTGTGAAGACTTGAGGTTCCATTGGGCCTACAGGTAGAGACAGCAAAGAAGAATGGCTTTGAACCAGGGCTGGCCACTTTCCTATTATGAGCTCTTGTTTCTGTGGTCTGGTCCTTATGTCCTGTCTCTGGTGACAGGGTCCGAGATGAATGTCTCAGTATCCTCTATCAGAGGCAAGCTTTTGTTATGACCTTTACTTGATCTCTTTAGTTTTCTGGGGGTTGGAATCAAGGGAAACTATCCTAAAGCTACAAGGGATATGAAGGTGAATGGGCTAAGAGGGAGTGGGACTCATCAGAGGCTGGGCCATGTAGTCTGTCTCCATGTTTCCTGGACATTGGCAGAATTCACAAAGCTATAACATGTAGGAGGAGCTAAGGTGGAAGGAGTTAGGTGAGGAAGAGGAAAAGTAAGAGAAGGAGCTAGGAGAGAGAGAGGAGATGGAGGCGGATGTTCACGTGTCTGTAGCAGTCAAAGGTAGTTGGTATGTCTAGGTTGGGTATTGGGTTACACTTCTGATTGTATGGGTATCTTGTTACTGATCATTACCAAATATATAAGCCTTTGATTAATCTTTAAGCATTAGAGTCTCATCTTTCTACTGGGCCCGCATGGATGGCGGGATGGTCTGGGCAATGCCCAGCCCTGCAGAGACAGAATGGAAGATTGGCAGAGTCATCTCCCACGCTGGTGTCTCATGGGTGGCAGGGCTGGTGTTTCTGGCTGGCCAAGTTCTAGCTATGTGCATATGGCCTCCGGCTGAGAAACATGGCGGCTGAGCTAGGCCGAGCTGCTGCAGGTTAGATAGTCAGCATGACCAGCAGTCAGCTATTAAATAATTATTACAACAGTAACACTGTGTAACATTTTCTTAGGTTCTGTATTGATCTGCTTGTCCTCTGTTTCTCCCAGGGTCACCAATGCTCACGGGTTTCTTATTCTCCATGTTTTGAGCACTCTCGCCTTTAGGTTCTTCATAGAGCTGGGGAGAGTCTGCTCCTCCAAAGCTTGATAATTCTTTTTTTTTTTTTAATTTATTTAGTTATTTAAATCACATCATAATTTACTTATTTACACAGGGGTTATAAACACAAAAAAAGGCAGGATGTGGGGAAGGGAATGACACCGGAGCATAGGTGTTCGGGGGAGTACAGATACCTTTCAGAACAGGGTATCAGCTGGGTGTAGGTTCAGGGGACAGGTCACTATGCCTCTGCCTATGATTCACTTGTTCTTATCTAAGTTGGTACTGTCCATCAAGGCTGCCTATTTATAAGATCTATGACTACTTGGGCTGGTAAATTTCCACAGAAGCTGCCTGTTTACAATAGCTTATAGCCTTCTGTTTCAGTGTTTTTCCACAGAGACCCAGGACTTGGTGTTAGCATGCATGTATGTCAGGCCTATTGCTGACTTTAGGCCTATGGCTGATTTTAAGCCTTTAGTGTATATGCAGGGCTGTTCCTGACATCTCCTCCCTTCTCTAAGTATAGAAGGGCCTTGGCGATTCTATTCTTGCGAAGGCGGGGATAGAGGCCTGACCTCCAATAATTGAAGGGGACCTTGTAATGGCTCAGGCCCTCCTGTCGTTGTCCAGTGAGGCATGAGGGCCATACCCATCCTGATGTCTTTTTCCTGCAGAGGGGATACTTTTGACATCAACCCCTATGCAGTCAGGCTTGTCCCTCAGGGAGCCCAGAGAGATATTTTTAGTTTTTATTTATATTCCCTTGCAGTGCTTAGCCTCACAGCCTAAGCAAGAATTCAGATCGCCAGTCAGAGGGTGTTCTGAGTTGCCCCTCTCTGCTTGGTCTAGGGTGGAAGTCCCCTCTTTTAGATTGGGTGGAGATGGGTTTTGGGAACACCCTGGATAGAGTAACAACCTCATCTTGAGTCTCGTGGTCCTCCCTAGCTAACTTATGCTGATGTATCTGAACAGGTTTTGCTACCAAATTATCTATCTGTTGTATCACAAAGTTAGTCAGCCTATTTAAGGCCCGGGACTAAAAGAAATCAGCAGAAATAACCCAGTTAATGGTCCCAAGATGGGAGGAAGTGGGGTTGACAACCATGGAGAGGTTAAAAACCAGTCCTTGTACCCAAAGCTGGATAATTCTTAAAAATAATGATGACAGCATGCCACCATCATATGTCTTCTGTTTAAATCCTTGTTCTTGAACCCAGCCTCATCCTATAAAACCACTTACCACTAAAGACCTTTTGCTCTTGAATGAACTTAGACTGAAACCAGACATCTTTAGTGTAACATCTCTGTGGCCACGGGTATCAGGCTTCTTCAGTCAACTGTCATAGGCTCTCCATTCTGCTCTCCTTTGCCCTTTTCAGAACATCACAGTGAAGGTTCTGGCATAAAATTTCTGATTCTATCTCCCCACTAGCCCCAGTTCTTTGTCATGTTACTTTCCTAAGAGAAAGGCCATCCAGGCCCTATCTCTGTGTTGTTGAGCTCTCTGTGTCATCTCCATCACCTAAATCTGAGTTCAGAATGAGGCACCATGGGAAGACTGTCTTAAGAGAAAACTTTGAGGGAACCTAGTAGTGGACTGTCTTAGGGATTGTGATCAGTTGGGATTCACATCATTGCCACATTCTGTTTAGAAGAAGGTCCCCAGTGCTGATGACACTCACAGGGGGACAGACTCCATCATGAGACAAGACTCACAGGGGTGAGCTTCTCCACCTCAGAAAGAGTTGTTTAGCTGGGTCACACAGATTAAGCTGAAAGTCATGCACAGCTGGTGAGTCTATCTTGCTAACTCACACATCAGCTCTGAGTCTCACGCCTCGGTGACTGGGAGCTCTGATATGCCATGCCTCTGGATTTGTCAGCAGTCCACACACACTGCATGAATGCAGGTACCTGCACAGCATGTGGCCACGTAGACCACAGGCCTGTCTCCACAGGGGCGCACTTGATTTACTGGATGGAGTGTCTGCTTCAGCAGAAAATCCATGCTGTGTCAACAGGTGGCAAGCACATCCGATTCGTGCTTGACTTATACGGCTCCAGTGTGATCTATTTCCTTTTAGTGGGTGTTTATTTTTCCTATGGATGATTTATCGGCTTCAGAATGAGCTGTGTCAACTACCGCACATGGTATATTAATTCCGCGTGTTCTCTGAATGCTTCCTCGGTGATGTACCTTACTCCATCTTCATGTGCTTTCACTGGAAACATCTTATCCTTTCTTTATTTGAATTAAAAAGCTTTTTCTAAGTAGCTACTCTCCATGGAGATGGGGGGTGTAGGCATATGGAAAGCCAGGCTTTATTTAAAAAGCAGTTTTACTGCTTCTCCCATCAGAGTGTTTAACACAAAAAAATATTGTGCTCCAAACTTTCAATAGGCTGTTGTTTAATTATCCACAATTGGGTTTCATCTTATATTGCAGTTATAATTATTTTCATTACTGTGACATTAAAGGTTTAACCTTCTTACAAAATAGAATGGTGCATGGTTTCCTATGACATATGGTTTCCTAAGCCACTAAATGCACCTATGACCATTTCTATTTCACAATAGCGGCCGACAGCATAGAGTGTAGATAGGTGACTGGGCAGGTGTTTGCAGCAGCTCTGTCTCTGCACCAACTCTTGAGCTATGCTTGCTCATCTCGGTAGCAAACACCCTAGTAACAAAACTGAGGACCAATCACTGCACGACAGGCAAGCACATCGTCCATAATCAACACTGTACCAGGAAAGTACCTGATCAGAGCCATCACTGTGCATTGGGAAAGTACCTGATCCAGAGTCCTCCCTGTACACCAGACAGGTACCTGATCCAGAGTCCTCCCTGTACACCAGACAGGTACCCGATTCAGAGTCCTCCCTGTACACCAGACAGGTACCCGATCCAGAGTCCTCCCTGTACACCAGACAGGTACCTGATCCAGAGTCCTCCCTGTACACCAGACAGATACCTGATCCAGGGCCTTCACTGTGCATCAGACAAGTATGTGATCCAGAGTCCTCCCTGTACACCAGACATGTATCTGATCCAGAGCCCTCACTATATACTAGACAGGTACATGATCCAGAGCCCTCACTGTACATTAGACAGGGACCCAATCCAGAGTCCTCACGGTAGACCAGACAGGTACCTGGTCTAGAGCCCTCACTATACACCAGACAGGTACCTGGTCCAGAGGCCGTATTATACACCAGACAAATAAGTACAGAAACCTCGGTGTACACAAAACAAGTACCTGGTCTAGAACATTTGCTGTGCACTAAGAAATACCTGCTCCTGAGCCCTCACTGAACACCAGACTGGTACCAGTTCCAGAGCCCTAACTATGCACCAAGCAGGTACATGATCTTCAATTATAGCAGAATAAGCAGCCACCAGTCTGGAACCATCACTATGCATTAAGCAGACAGGACATTGCTGAGGAAAGCTGGAAATGGGAGAAATGTCCTTCCACAGAGAAGAGCATGAAAACTGGTTGTCCAGTACCAAAGGTCAGCCCTGAAAACATGCATACAGGTAGCAGTATATAGACTGAACAAGTTATATTTATGAATACACATGTGTGAGCACACACACATTTTGAAGGAAGAAAGAGAAGGAAGAAATAATATAATTAAATTATAATCTCATTTTTTTTAAACATCTTAAGCAAAAAAAGAAAAGTTCCTGACCCACAACCCCCACTGTACAGCAGGAAGCCCTGGTACTGAACCCTCAATGTACCCTAAGCAACCTCTGATCTGGAACCTTCAGTGAAACAACACACATCTTAGACCTCTATATATTAATATGATTTCTCACAGACTAGAGAATTGCCTCACTGAAGTGAAGTTGCATCACTGAAAAACTTCTCTGTGATGCAATCTTGTTTCTCTTGGATAAATTCTTAGGGATGGCATTGCTGGAGCATAGTGTGTCAGGGCGGAGAGGAATATGTGTAAAATTTTAAGAAGTCATTCAAATGTTTTGGAAGATGTTTTTGTGCTTTACATTCTTATTTCCAATAAACTGAAGTCCTGTTTCTACCAGTTCTCTCTGCTTTCAGACTTTCAACAGTCTCAGCATTTCTATTGGAAGTCTTAACTTGTGATTAATTTAATTCACATTTCAATAAAATCTAACAATGTTTGACAACTACTGGGTGGTGTGTGTGTGTGTGTGTGTGTGGTATGTGTGTGTGTATGTGTGTGAGTGTGTGTGTTTTAGCAAGTACAAGATGTTCTCTTCTAGTACCGTGGAGCCAGGATGGGTTCACATTCATGATACCTTGACACCGAGCCTCTCAAATGTTGGAATTGCTAGTACACTCTCCCATATCCCCAGCTAATCACTTAGAGATGTGCTATTTTTTATACTTGATGTGATTTTGTAAAATCAAATTTGTCTTGTATTGTCTTCATTTGCTCTTGTATTGGATAGTTCATCCCCCCTTTTTTTTCTCCCAGAGGATTCAGTTCAGGGTTACTTAGCCCTACACACTTGAACAGAACATCCTGGTGCTATTTTTTTTTTTTTTTTTTTTTACACATTTGTGGATGTGGAAGGAAGAAGTGAGGGAGAAAGGGAGGGAAGGAGAGAGCACAAACTAGAGAGAGTGGGGCTTCGGTTTGGGGAGAGAAGCTTTTGGCAAGATATAGCAGCCAGGCATGCCTGTCTGTTGACCTACTTCATGTAGCTCAGCACCACATCCTAAAGTTTCCATAGTGGTCCAAAATAGAGCCAATAACTAGGGAGTAAATGTTCAATACATGAGCCTGAGCCTGTGGAGGAAGTTTTTATATCCAAACTAACATACTCTGCCCCATTCCAAAAATTCTCTTGGCTGACTCATAATTCAAAATGCATTTAGTCTATCTTCAAACATCCCCAAAGTCATAACAGCTCCGACATTGTGTAAAAGTCCAAGTTCAAAGTCTCCTTTGAGACTCGAGTCAAACTTTCAGCTGTCTACTCCCATAAAGTCAAAAACAACAAGTGACATACTTTTAAGATAACACTGGTATAGAAAGAACGTTCTAGCTCTGAAAAGGACGGGTGAGTGAAGAGTAAGGACTGAACTGTCACAATGAATGAACACCTGCTCAGCACTTGTGGTGTAGGGTACCTGGGTATGAGCTCACAGGCATCAGCAGCTCCACCCCTGCTGCCTTGTCATCTGAAGTCCACAAGGCCTCTCTCAGGATGAGTACTCCACTTGGTATCTGGTGCTTTCCTAGGTACCTGTTCTTTTTCTCTGGGGTCTGCGCTGCACCTGTGGCTTCCTACTCACTACTCCACACATTACCTGTAGGAAGGTATCTGTAGAGATGCAGCTCTTGCTACACATTTCTCAGCCGCCCAATCTTTTGATATTTAAGCAGAAATCTCCATGACTATAAGGATTACATTCTTGGCATCTTCTGAATCAATATCATGCAAGTTGCAAGGGCTTCGACTGGTACAAATGGTACCCCAGTCTCCATGGACTATGATCATGGGAGCCTCTAAGCACTTGAGCGAGCGAGTAAGTCAGGGAAAATACTTTCACAGGCACTCCGTGCATGAAACTCATCCCAAAGTGAGTATCTTCTCAAAATAAAGACTTCAAATGAGTTTGAAGCTTTATGTCCCTGATTTTGTGGTGAGTAGACCACAGCCAGGTTTTAAGATTTCTAATTTCTATTTGATGGCACTGATCTCATTAAACCCGCACAGACACACAACACACACACACACACACACACACACACACACACAGTTGAAAATTTTACATGATATTCTTTCTACTCAGAACAAACTGCATGTTCTAATCTTTCTGCTACTTTTCACTCCTAATTATCACCGTCAATCTGGATATAAGAATCAAGAAATGAGCATAGCACTTCTTCAATGCTGGGATGGTTTAAAGTTCCTTCTTTCAGGTGCATTAACCCATCACATTTAAATTCAGACTCACGCAAAGTCTGAAAGCCCAGGGAAACTACAGCCCGATTATTTGAGAGTGCGTTACTCATAGCCTTTGCTACGATTTTCAACAAAACCTTTGCTCTTGTCTGAACCCTCATAGGCCTGACGATAGTCTATGTTCTTACTTGGTCTTCTAAACTCCAACCAGATTTTCCTGTGTGTGCCAGATGCTGCCTGTGCCCTGGACTACTCGCTGACAGACTCTACCTGCCCTTGGTTGAAAGCAAGGCAACACAGAATCCAGGACACAGACTCCGGAGCAGGTGAGAAATGCAGCAGCAAGCTCATCTGAACACTGCTGAAAGCTCCTTTAATACCTTCCACCGTTCCCTATCTTTCTCAGGCAGTCCTCAATTAGGTCCTCCTGCAGGAGCTGTCTTCGTAGCTACAGCTGCGCGGCGTTTATTTAGAAGTGGCCACTACCGTTCCTCCTACAACAGTATCCTAGATTTCTCTTGCTTGTTTGGCCAAATTTCTCATCTCATTCAATTCCAAAGGCTTTAGAACCCTATACATCAGGTTTGGGCAGAGAATGACCCCTCTTCTGTAACAAAAATAACTGGATTTATTTGGGGGTCTTTTGTTTCGTGTTTTGTGGTTGTTGTTATTTTTTTATTGCTGTTGTTTTGTTTTGCTTCTGAAAGAAATACCTGATATAATTGAAAGGAGGAAAGATTTACTTTGCTCACAGAATCATGGACTGCCCATGTCATTTGTCCCATGCCTGTAGTCAGAGAGTCATAGCAGCACAAATGTTTTCCATCTCATGGTTGACAGTAAACAGAGATTGAGAAGTCAGGGTCAAGATGTAACCCCCATGAACCTTTCTCTACACCTGCATTCTTTAGTAGGTTGACAGCCCCTAAAGTTTCCAAACATCCAAAGACTGTATCATCAGCTGAGGACCTACTTTTGAGCCTGTAAGGATAGTTTATATTCAAACTGTAGCAAGCGGTTGTTTGGTGTGGTTTGGTTATTTCATTTTTATTAATATGTATTACTTGGACAAGATAACAGGTTTCATTGTACCACTTTTTAAAGATTTATTTTATTTTTATTTTATGTGTGTAGGTGATTTCCTGAATGCATGTGTATATTCCACTACATCCCTGATCCAGAGTCCAGAAGAGGGTCTCGGATTCCCTGGGATTGGAGTTATAGATAGGTGTGGGCAGCCATGTGGGTGCTGGGAACTAAACCTGCATTCTTTGTAAGAACAGCATGGTCTCTTAACTTTGGAGCTATCTCTGTAGCCCCTCCTTGTAGTGTTTTCCACACATGCCCATAATATAATTTATCATATTCCTGGCCTTTTACCCTCCCTATCCCTCCTCTTCAGGGTTCTCTTCATCTTTCTTAATGGACTCCCTTCTATTTTCTTCGTTCCTTTCCTTGGATTCTATGTAGGAAAACAAGTGTGATAGTTGTCTTTCTGAATCTGGCTTGTTTTCTTAACATTAGTGATGTTTTACTTATGTGATTGAATAAAACTCTATTTGTATAGATCCAAAATCCTTTCTCCATTCATTTGTGTCAGACTGAGTGCAAGTCTGGTTCCACAAGGGTTTCTTATGAATATCTAACAATGGTGTACATATGTCTCTATTAAATGCTGAGAATTTGGGGGGTATAGACCTTCGGTGGTATAGCTAACAGAACACTTCTAGTTTTATGAGACATCTTTACTCTGCTTTCCATTGTGGAAACTCTCCAGCAGATGTAAAGGCCTCCATTTTCTCCATTTCATCACCAGACTGTTAGCTTTTGATTTCTTGATGGCAGCCCATTCTGACAGTGATAAGATGGAGTCTTGACATTTCTGATTTGCATTTCCTGATGGTTAATGATGCATTGGTCATTTGTACTTCTTCTTCGAAGTGTCTAATCTGTTTGTTGCTCATTATGATCAAATTCTTTGTTCTTTGGGATTTATTTTTTTAATTTAAGTGTGGTGTGTGTGTGTGTGTGTGTGTGTGTGTGGTGTGTGTATTGTGTGTATGTTGTACTTGCATATTCCAGGGCAGTATGCTCAAAAACCAGAGGAGGGCTTCTTAAAGGCTTTTGTGAGCCATTGATGTCGAACAAATTTAGGTCCTCTAGAAGAGCATCAAAGTGCTTTTAACCACCAAGGCCCATCATTAGCCCTGAAATGGAATAAATACTGTTATTTTGAGGTTTAATGTATTGATTTATAGTACAACCTTAATAGTGATCCTCTGTTAGAAGAATAGCAGTCAAGACTCCGTCCCATTCTGCTGGCTTTCCCTTCAGCCTTCACTCGGTCATTTCCTCTGCTGTTGGATGGAAGTACTTTTAAAGCATATTATTTCTAGCATTTCCGTGACTTGTGGTAAACAGAATTATTAATTATTGTAGGTTCAAATCTAATGTTTTAACCCTGACTGAATGTCTTTTTTTTTTTTTTTTAACTAAAAAAAAATCGTTCCTTTCTACAAACCTGAGAGAAAACTTTCTTTCTCTGCTAGAAGACTTCTTTGTAACTTCACAGTCAGGTTTCAGGTCTGCTTTGGGGTGGTCTGGGTCTGCCATGAGCAACTAACTGTTCCAATCTAGTCTCTAAATTTTCTGTTTCATATATTTTAGTACTGTATATCAACTCTGTGGACGGTGAGGCTCCATGATGGCCTCCTTTGTGAAAATCATCTCACAAACACCATGGCTACTGCTGGTGGTTTACTTCTTAGGGCCACATTATCTCAACTCCTTTACATTTGTACAGTACTTGGATATGGGATTCATGTGTAATATGCCCTTCAGCTTCATTCTTCTTGTTGTGCCTGGGTATTATGTTTATCCTTCTTTTTGCCAAATTAATTTCAGATCATAGCACAACTTTCTAGGAAAAAAAAGTCAGTTTCCATTTGTCATTAGAACTCTGCCAATAGAAATCAATTTGGGGAGGACCAGCAGCCTATACACACATGACATGGTATATCTCCCCTTCGTTTAAATCTCTGTCATAGTTCTTAATAGGATTTTGTAGTTTCCAATGTAGTGTTGAATGTCTATTTTGCTAACACACGGGCAGCATTTTCAGTAGTGTTGCTCTTTCAGTTTCACTTTATATTGTTTGATTTCTTGCTACTGAATTCTGTATTGCCCCCTACATCATAAAATTGGTGACAGCCCACAAGGTTATTTCTTTCCCATCTGCCTGCCTTTCTTTGCTTCACTGGGTCATCTGGAGCCTCTGAGAGAAGAATGAACTGAACCAGAGAGAGGCTTCTGTGTCCTGGTCCATACTGCTGTGGGTGTAAGCACCTGTTGTTCACATGGAGCAGGTTCTAGATGCTAATCTCTCCATGTATACCTCTGATTATTGGATAAACTTGTATTGGCTTCTCATGTACAGCATTTGGATAAAGACTTCTGCATTTTGACAAACATATCTTTCTGTGTTTGTTGTTATCATTCTGTCATTTTCTCTTATCTGTTAACATGGTAGACTGTACTCACTACCTTTTATGCATAAATTCAATATTTTATACTGAAGATAAATCCACATTGATCATGATAGAGCTTATTGGGGTTTTATTTATTATCAGGGCCTTATCTAGAGGCTTCATAAAGTTAAATGGGAGCGTCCCTAACTCTTGCTTGTTTGAAAGAAGTGTCTCAGCCTTGGAATGATCTTTCTTTTAAATTGTCATTTAAAAATTAAACATAAATAAAATAAACAAAATAAAAGCAAGGGTCCAGAAATGTGGCTCAGTTGGCAGAGAGCTTGCCTAACAAGCACAATGCCTGGATTCTATCCCAGCACACCATAAACCATGTATGATGTCACATTTATACTGTCCCAGCACAGTAGGAGCAAGAGGTTTAAGGTCATCCCTAGCTACATAGTGGCATCAAGGTCAGCCTGGGCTACACAGTGACACTGAGGTCAGCCTGAGATGTAAAGTGAAATCAGGGTCAACCAGGGATACATAGTAACATTGAGGTAAGCCTGAAATACATAGTAACATTGAGGTAAGTCTGTGATACATAGTAACATTGATGTAAGTCTGTATAGACATGAGTAAATCTGGACATAGTAACATTGAGGTAAGTCAGTGATACATAGTGACATTGAGGTAAGTCTGTGATACATAGTAACATTGGGGTAAGCCTGAGATACATGTAACATTGAGGTAAGTCAGTGATACATAGTAACATGGAGGTAAGTCTGTGATACATAGTAACATTGAGGTCATCTTGGGATACATGAAACCATGATGAAAAAAAAATCTTCCTAAACTTAAATTTTGTGTGTTTTAAGATTGTAAGTTACATAGATATATTCTATGTGTCTATTTAGATCAAAGTCTTCCTGAACATTGTCAATTCATCTAAGCATTTTTACTAATGTATATCTTACTACTGGTGCTCAGCATCCCACAGTTTCACCTCTGAGCTCTCTCATAATGAATGCCTCTCATTCATGCTAGTAACAGTTTGTGCTTTTTAGTTCTTGCTAAGTATTGCTAGAGATTTTTCACCTTCCCCATCAATGGATACCCTAGTATCCCTTCTATTTACATTCTTGAAGGATAATCTTCCATCTTCATTACATTTCCCCATTATTTTTCTTTCTAAGCTTTCACTGATTCTTATTTGTATCACGTCTTTCTGTCTTTGGTTTGTTCTCTTATGCATTCACCTTCTTAGTGTAGAAGTAGAGGCTGATTTTGAATTTTTCCTCACTGATAACAATGCTTAGAGGCACCAGAGTTGCTCTCTTGATTGATTCAACTGCATATTTAAAAAACTGATGCATTTGATGTCATGACTACTCAGTTAAAAGGCTTCAGTTTCTTTTCTTGGGGTTTCTTCCTTGATTAATTGGTAGTGTAGTTCTATAAATAATTATTTTTATATATGTAGAAATTCTCTAAAAGTTTTACATCTATTCTTTGTACATTAATACCACTTTTCAGAGAACATGCTTTGCGCTGTTTCAAGGCAGTGCATGGCCTGTGAAGGCAACTTACCACATAGCTACAGAAGATAATGCCCTCCTTTCATTGCAAAGAGTGCTCTGCATATGACAATAAAGTTGTTTGGTGCTTCATGTTTTCAGGCTTGTGCACTGAGTCTGACTTAGGGCTTCATTTGTCTTGTGATGGTTATTATTAATTTCCAACATAAGATGGGGAATAATCTAGAAGACTCTGAGCCTATTTTGGAGGTTTATCTTGATTAAATATTTGAAATGGAGAGCCTAGTTGTCGGTAACATCTTCTACGAGAGGCCCAGATACAAGGCAAGCAAAGCTTTTCCCTCTTGTCTGATTGCCTTTTGTGATGGGTTTGTCTTTGCGGGAAAGTCCACATATGCCTGGTTCTTTAGTGTATATGTACATATGTATGTATGTTTGTGTGTGTGCATGAGTATGTGATTATGTATGTGTAGGGTAAAGAACAAACAACCTTGGAGGTATCATTCCTCAGATGCTTTCCATGTTTGAGAATATTTATTTATGCTGGGGTAACCCACTTAGTATTGAATAACCAATCAAGGGACTCATCCCTGGGGAACACTAATTCCCCTTTTCTCAGCAAAAGGAGAAGATGAAACAAAAGATGAAAGGCCTGCAGCTCTTCATCTAGAGATGGTCCTGTGAAATTTATCCACTTTAAAATGTGAACTGTTATCCTGTTTAGTCATCCATATTGTTGAGATTTCATGGGTGTTACTTGCCTGTCAAATACAGAAGGCACAATTTCACAGTAGACTTCTTGGTCCTCCAACTTTTACAATATTTCACCCCCATGGGGTGTCCAGCTCCAATAGATGTATCTACATCACAATCCCTACACAAGGCCCTGCATTTTCTATGTGAGTTGGAGGATTGAACTTGGATCCTTACATTGTAGTGTAATCATGTTGCTGAGTTAGCATCTCAGCCCTATCGTCTGTTTCTTCACATATGTCGTCTCCTCCTATTTAGTCTTGGGAATGTCTGTGACATGTTGTGTAATTTTAAACCTTAGAAATTCCTCTCTCTGATTTTAATAGAATATTTTTTATACAATAAGATGTAAGTTATGACTAGATGCATTACTTGTAGAAATATACAAATTCACTATTTGATCATTTAAGTTGATGATGTAAAAATCTACAGAAAATGGCACTTCCCTGCACACTGGTTATACGAGGCAAATCTGTAAGTTATTAGGTTTCCGTCAGTTCCCAGTGTCTAGATTTCACTTGGGCTTAAGTTTGGGTGCAGGTTGAAGATAAACAAAGCCTGGATTCCAAGCTACCCCTGTACTCAGGGTGACCCCGACTTTATTAGTAATGGGATCTAATGACATCATTTCTTGACAGTCATGATCTTTAACCTAGTTTGATCTAAAACAGACTCACTGGATATGATATCATTAAGGTAAATCCCCAGAAGGAGACCCAAATGCTCAGAATAAATCATTCAGAGATATTGGGTTACTCAGAATGATTTCACCCATCATTCTATTCTTCCTTGTACAGCCAGGACCATATCAAAATGTAGAGAAGGTAGCAGATAATTGGTGTTGTTTTAGTAATGCTACTCCAATCTACTGCAGGCTCAACGCTCATATGGGAGGCTTACTGAGATCAGCTCATGTCCTTTCTCTTCAGGTAGATTTTACCTCAAAGTCATGATTTTCTGTCTAGCCTTTATGCAGACAAATAAGTAGCCCACACTTGTGTGCTCCCAGGTCTAGCGATAAGATATGAAAACAACAGGCAATAAATGTGCCTGTGAACTTTGATCTGTGCATAGCGCGATCAGTATGGGGTTGCAGCCTGCTCTTTTCCCTACCATTGTCTCAAGTCCTGGCCATGCCTTTGATTCCTCCTTGGTCACATTAAGGAACTTTCCTGCAGAGCAGCAAGGTTCTACCCTAATGTGTCCTATGCACTAGGTCTACACTCTGTGTGTCTACATACATGATTATCAAGAGCATGTGTATCAAGAGTTTCATGAATTCTTTACGGAAGTAGCAATGTTATTTTCTCAGCCTGGTGGAGGGAATCATCTCATTTTGAATTAGTTACATTAGTTACATTGCATTAGATGCATTGTATTAGATACATTGTATTCGTTACATTGTATCAGTTACATCTCTCATTGCTATGACAAAATACTAGAAGAATTAACATACGTAAGAGTTCATATAGTTGGCTCATGGTTTCAGGGAATACAATCCATCCATCAGAGTGTGTGGTATGGTAGCAGGAATATGAGGCAATTGGTCATATTGCATCCTTAGTCAAGAAGCAGGAAAGTGCCCAGCAACCTGAGTTTCATGCCCAGAATTCACGTGGAGAGAGAGAGAGCGGGGGGGGGGGGGGAGGGGAGAGAGATTTCTACAAACCTGTCACATGGGTGTTGTGATAAGATCCCCTTATCCCACCCACAGACATACTAATAAATAATAAAATATTTTTAAAAGAAGCAGAGAGAGATGAATGCTGGTGCTCACCTTACTTCCTCCTTTTTATTCAGTCTGATGCTTCAGCCACAACATGGTGCTGCCCACATGCAGGATGGGATTTTCCCCTCAGCTAAACTTGTCTAGAAATGTACTCATAGTTGCCCCAAAGGTGGATCACCAGGCAAACCCAATTCAGTCAAGCCATCATAATATTATTTCTCATTTGAATTGTCCTATGCATTTCCCCCAAACTGATGCTAAACTATGGAGAGAACCCCACAGATCTCAGATCATCACTATCGAAAATTGTTAGCATACTCAGGGCAACATGGCCTTGTGCAGCTCTGTCCTCTGAACCAAACAGCTGCCATCTTCATGGGTTCAGTTTGCTTGCAAAAGGTCATCTCGGCTGACCTTGTTGTCGACTGATGTTCCCTAACAAAAAGAGGATGGGAGGGTCCTGGAACTCTCATCTGAGTGTCTAGCCACTCATTCAACCAGATGCATGCTATTCTGCTGTGATAGCATGTGGCCTTGGGGAGGGGCTAGAATATATAGTCTGGTAAATGATAAGAGAAGGGAATCCATTCAGGTAACCATAGAGAGTCATTATGATATTGATTATAGACTTTCCAGTATGGCTGCCCTGAGGTCATCTGTGTTCATGTCTGTGAATCAGCACCCTTTGCTCTGTAGTAAACCATTGGTTTTTTAGGACAAATTTTTGTCTATCCCTGGGGTCTTACAAGGAGATTGGAAGACGAGTGTTGCATAGTTTCCCCCTCACCAAGGAGAAAGGTCTCATAGTTCAGGGGACTTCTCATGTTGCATATATGTTTGACCTTGTGTCAGATGATCCTGTGCTCCATGGCAAAGCTACCGAGTAAGTCACAGGCTGACAGGGTAGAGCAACACCCTACACTGTGAGCACACAGAAAGCTTAGCTTCCAGCAGGAGGGTCTTACTCCCCATTATATCATCTATGTGTTTCTCTGCTCTGCTTTTTATGATCTGCACAGTGAACCCCTGTCTCAGGCTCTGGGTGGAAAGAAAAGATGGCCTAGGCTCTGGGCTGGTGAGGCACAAGTCAGTCTAATTCTTGATTTTTTTTTTTTGAGATTCTTAATCATTGGTTCTGATTTTGTCTGGCCCATACCCAGGGCATAAGTAAATCTAGTGGAGACAGGCAGAGAGGGGTAAATGTCTACAAACAGCTCATTCCCTCTAAGCAGCTTGTGAGGAGTGTGTGCAGGAAAGCAAGCCAGAGATCAGGGCGGGGAAGTCACTCTGTACAATGTGTCATCCTAAACAAAGGCCCATATGTCCAATTACAAGAAGGTTTTCCCAAGGAAGGCAACAGAAGCCAGGCTTAGGTCCAACTCCCCAACAACTCCTGGTTTGGAGAACAAGTTAGGCAGCTTAATTGAGGGAATGGTTCCACCTCTGCCTTATCCAAAATTACACTGATGCTGAGGTACAGCCATGCCCATAACTTTTACTCACAGAGTGAAACCTACCTGGGCCTTCACCTTCTATGATGACAGAGGAGAGAGGAGGAAGGAAGGAGACTGAGTGATGTCTATGCTCATGGGTTCACCTGTAACTGGCTCTATCTCAGAACTTTGACCACTGTGCTAATGCAGCTTCTGCCTTTTCCATGCAGGGGTTTCCACCATGAGAACTGGCATGATATGCTAACCTAGTAACCTGGGACTTATGCGACCACTAGGGTGGAGGACATTGGCACTTCGTCCTGGAAAAAAAATCTGAGTTCAGATATAGATACAAGCATTAATCACTTTTAACAAGTGAAAAAGGAGGGTGGTGGCAGGATGGAATTTTGCCCTGTAGACAACTGGCTGCATGATAACTGAGCATTTCCACTGCTGAGCCGAAGAGGGGGCCCTGTGTTTCAGGAAGTATCAAGAAGCAACCTGGGAGCAGCACTCCTAGGCCTTTGAAGTTCTTATGGTTAGAGTCGATGAACTGAACGTCTTTCTTTAAAGGGTGGGAAGTTCTGACTGCTGTGGGTTAGGGGTTGGAATGCACACTTACTTGAAATCTGACCCTAGGGTCTCCTAAATAGTTGGGCTTCTGAAGTTCCAGGGGTGACCTTGTAAATTTGCACAGCTGCTGAACAAATCCAAGGAGAAAACTGTTACAGTTGTGGAGATTTACTCAAGGAGAAAACGGTGGAGGACAAAGCCTACTGGATCAGCCTCACCTCAAAGCTGAATGAGAACTGGGGACATTGGGGCAGGCAGGTGTGGGAATGAAGGGCAAAGAGTAGCTGGACAAGAAAATGGAACTCACACAAGGGAAACCCAAAGGCATCAAACCACTGTTACTGCGTCTGTCACTATCCTGAGTAAAATTTGCTCTGGCCCAGCCAGGAGACTTTGTGCCTAGATCGTTCAAAGTCTTGGGTTCAACTCCCCAGCACCACATAAAACTAGGCATAGTGGTGCACATCTACAATACTAGCACTCGGGTGTAGAGGCAGAAAGGTCAGAGGTTAAGGTTATCTTTAGATATGTAGAGAGCCAGAGGTCACCATGAGCTACATGAGAGCCTGTTTCAAAACCAGATGAACCTAACACTTAAACAGAGTCTAACTTTGTGAATATGTCACTATCCTGAGAAAGTCTAAATTAGAAACCTCTGTCCAGATTTACTCTCAGTGCAGTTCGCTATGAGCTCTGCATCACCCTTTAAACATTATCCAGGGCTGCTCCAGGGTCAGCGGTTAAAGTGCATGCCCACAAGCATGGAGATCTAAGCTTGTATCTCCAGTACCCATGTAAAAGATGGGTGCAGTGGTGGAGGCCTGTAATCACATCTCGAGAGGGGTGGAGACAGGAGGATGTCTGTGTCTTGCTGGCTAGTCAGTTTAGCCAGGCAGTGAGCTCCAGGTTCAGTGAGAGGCCTCATCTCAAAAATCAAAATTAACATGGAGAAGCAGTAAGACAGCCAACATCAAAACCCCTTACCCGGCTTCTCCACACACGCACACATACTCACATGAGCATGTGCATGTACACTACATATGCATTCAACCTAGATTAAATAGAAAAAAATGGATAGTAAAGTAAAATACTATCTATCCCACCCAGGTGTCTTGTTAGTTGTCCAGTAACACTGAGAGATCAAAACATATTCCAAACATGCAGTTCAAGGCCCAAACAAGTGTGCTGGGATCCCTGTTTCCAACACTTCCCAAACCTAGCTTCCTGGTAGTTAAGGTGTCTCTCTTTATGCTTTAAGATTTGTGAACAAGACTAGATAGAAGGTTACAAATGAAATGGGAAGTGTTAAGAATTTGAAAATGGAAGAAGGCAGGTGAGTCTAGAATAGGCAAGCAGAGGAGCTGCAGCCTGAGGTGCTGTGCTCTTCTTCTGCTGATGCTGAAGGCCCCACGTGCCCTTCCCAGGGTTCTATCACAGCACTGCCCAAAGCATGCAAACACGCAGATGCAGTGTGTTTTCTTTGTGGGCAGGTGGTGAGGGTCAGGAACCATGTCCTTCCATTATATACCTCTGTGTCTTTGAAGTTCCCACCACACGTTGCCTGTTCAAAATATCCATGAATCAAAACCTCACAGGCAAAGCTTACTATGTGAGATCCTTAGTTTGAGTTTTTATGATTGGCAGGTAGCAGCATTGGACCTGAAGATCCGATGGGCAGGCAAGTCCTTCACTGGCTCAAGGTACTCAGAGGACCAGCAGGGAGTACAGAGGTGGCAGCTGCTCAAGGTTATCCTGGGCTCTCTGGAGAGAACAGTGAAGATGATAATGCTTTCAAAGTGGGAAAGCCTGGAACCATTCCACCACAGAGGGACACAAAGAGGGCAGCTTCCAACAGTGGAAGTGACTCTGATGCAGCTCTAAAGTCAAAGGCCAAAGGCCAAAGGGCCTCCCGGGGTGGGGGCTGGGGTGGGTTGTCCACAGCAATGGGGCAAACTTCATGATACTTTCATGCCTTGGCAGCTGCCAACACATTGTGATGTGTAGCCACACCATTCCAACCTCTGCATTGGTAGCCATATGGATTCCTCTTCTTTGTTTATGTCAAGGCTCTCTTGTTTCACATAAAGATTTTTGTCTTTGGACAGAGGTCATACCCTGAAAATCTAGAGTGGTCTTTCATACCTTAAGATCCACATAGTAGTAGAAATACTCTTTGTTCACATGAGAGCATATCTCTATGTCCTAGGGATAAGGTTGTATGTGTGTGTAGATATATAGATACATATATACAGATATACAGATACAGAGATACAGATATACAGATATACAGATACAGATAAATGTATACAGATACAGATACACAGATACAGATACAGATAGATAGAAAGAGAGATATAGATAGATAGCAGACAGACAGACAGACAGACAGACAGATATCTCTTGGGGAGACTGTTAGCTCACTATACTTTGTTATAAACTCATTACAGCTACTTGTTGTGGATAGCCCTGGTCTTGTATTTTGATGTAATTCCACTTTCCCCAGAGTGCTGCAGATGAGGCGTGAATCAGTATCAGGTGACTTCTTGTGAACCTTCTGCCCATCTTAATTTGTAAAATAAAGGCTAGAGCCCACGATTAGGCAGTAGAAGGGGAGGTGGAGTGAAAAAGTTTGGAGGAGAAGGGAGAGAAGAGGGAGAAGGAGAAGTGAGATGGCAGGAGATGTTACCCTTGTGTCTCTAGCACACATAATGGTGTTAGATAATTTGGGTTACAATTATAATTGCGTGGGCATCTTGTGTATTGAGTATTTGCTAAATATAAATCTATTTGGTTAATCTTAAGCCTTAAGAGTCTTATTTCTACCAGGTACTGGAATTGTTATCTCTACCCCATGGGGGTGGTGGATGTTCCCTGGGTTTGGGAGGATGGACTCCACGGAGCTGACCACCGAAGGCAATAGCCATGCCAACATCTCGTGGGTCCCGAGCCCTCAGACCTGCTGCCTTTTCAAATATTTCCCGCAACAGCTACTGTTCTGCTGTTTGATCAGAAATGAGAGGGGTAAATAGGTTCATATTACTAGCTGACATATTTGGCTATTGTCTGCTTCATTTTGCCTGAATCCCAGACCAAGCATGAATCAAGTCTTTTTATGAGTGCAGGAATACTGGAAGCTGTTCTGGGAGGACCAGAGAATCTCTGCATGAGGTGTGATGAAGGCGGTGGCTGGCTCGGAGTCTGCCTGGGTGCTCCGGCTAGCTCAGTCTCCATTCACCCTGCCAGCCTCACCACCTCCTGGCTTCTTTTCTCCTTCACTCAGATGCTTGCCTGGCCTGGGGGCAGTCTGGCCTTGTCCTGCAGGCCCTGGTTCATGCCTCTGGCTTATTTCTATGCACTCACCCCTCAGGCTTTGCTTTCAAGTCCCATGCCTCCAGGTATCATCTCATTATTCCAACAGATGGTGACAACTGTGAAGCTGGTCCCAGAGACCAGTCATAGGGTAGCCCAGGTGGGTCTGTGTATTGCCATTTCAACTGCATGAGGATCGTTCCTTCTGTGGGTTGCAATAGGTCTAGGGGCAGGTACCTTAAATTCTCCGGTGGGATGACATGATCACTAGAAACTCACAAACACTGTAGAAAAGTAAGAAAAAGAGAAAATGGCCGAAAGGGGAGCTTGTAAGTTTATGCTGAATTCCTACCTTCATCCCAAGCAGCAACCATGTTCCTCCCCACAGAGGCCAGTATTTGACCCACTCAGCCTCAATGGAGAGCTGCATGGTGCCGCTAAAGAGTCTTTCAAGAAGCTTAGAGACTTCTTACTTACTTACATACTTACATATAGGGTTATTACAAAAAGACACCATAACCAGGGCAATTCTTATAAAAGAAAACATTTAATTGGGACTGGCTTACAGCTCAAAGGTTTAATCCATTATCATCATGTAGGAAGCATGACAGCATGCAGGCAGACATGGTACTAGAGAAGTAGCCGAGAGTTGTACAACTGGATCGCCAGGCAGCAAAAAGAAAGTAAGCCACTAGGTCTGGCTTGAGCTTCTGAAACCTTAAAGTCCACCCTCCTACCCACCAGTGACAAATTGTTCCAGTAAGGTCATATCTCCAATAATTATACCCTTGATTGGAGGACATTTTCATTCAGATCACCATAAAGATCCAGAGCTGGTGCTCAGAGAAATCCCCCAGAGAGGAGCTAACATGGCCCCACCTCTTTTGCTGGTCTGTGCTGGTTTGGAAGTAGGTTCAAGGAGCTTGTATGGGGCTCTAAGACACAAGCATTTCCCAGGCACCTGGATTCGCATGAAGCACTCCTATCCAGAAAGAAAGCTGGTGTGTTTCGTACACTTCTAAGAACTTAAGTCTTCAAGGCTCTACCCTAGAAGATCCCCAGGTCTAACCCAGAGTTTGCAGTGAGCTTCTGAGATGGCTGGATCCCAGCACACGCCTTTCCTTATACTCCAGCATGCAAGGAGCAGAAGCAGCTTCCTCAGCTGCCGTAGAACGGACCGTGAATGCAAGCAGATTCAATAACAGGCGGCCTGGGAGAAATATACACATCATTCACCAGCCATGTGGCCCTGGTTCCAGTTAGACACACCTCATGCCTATCTGGTCTTCACTCCAGGGTGGTGTGACTTCATGACACTTAATGAGAAAGATGGTTACATTTCCCTCAAGATGGGAAGGCCATGTCTCTGAAGGAGAGCTCTGAGGCCACCAGAGACATTGTACAGCAGACATAGATGTAGCTGGATGTCTTAGTCATGTCCTATTGCTTGCAGAGACACCATAGCCATGACAACTCATACAAAAAGAGAAGCATTTAAATGAGTCTTGCTTTCAGATTCAGAGATTTAGTCCATTATCCTCATGGTGGAGAGTATAGTGAGAGACAGACAGACATAGAGGCTGAGAATTCTACATCCGGTCTCAGGCAGCCAGAAGAAAGAAAACTACTTGTCCTGGCTTGAGCTTGTGCAATCTCAAAGCCCACCCTCAGTGACACACTCCCTTCAACAAGGTCACACCTACTTCAACAAGGTCACACCTTCAAATCATGCTACTCCCTGGTGGCTAGGTATTCAAATACGTAACTATGGGAGCCATTCTTACTCACACCACCATATTGGAGCAATGCATTTTTTTCACAAGGGAAAGATTCTCTCTCAATTCTCCCAGCTGGAATATGGAAGGACTGCGGTTGGTTTGGTGGCCACAAATATCATACCAGAATGCTCAGCCTGAAACCAACGCTTCGTGGGTCTCAGAAGCATACATGACCAAGCAGATTCTGAGCCACTGGGTACCCCTACTCCATTGATTCCACCTCCACCATAATACTTGAGAAAGATGTAGGAAACTGGAAAAAAGAAGTGGGTGAAGAAAGCCCAGGTAAGGCATAGGATAGTTGAAGACAGCAATCCCTAAGCCCTTGCTGTAGTCATCCCACTGTGGGTCTGTATGGACTAAGGCTAGTGTGCCTAAATGTCACAGGATTTTTGTGGGGTCAAGAACAGGTATCAGTCTCCCAAGAATTGAAATGGTGGGCTCTGTGTATTCACTTCAGGAGTCTGACTTTCAGGGAGCATGTCCCCAGTTCTTTGTCTGCTGCCCAGGAATCTATCCAAGTATGGCTTTAATAACTTTATTTTTCCTCCTGCAAATACTATAATGGGGACCTGGGAATGTTAGTCAGTTGGTAGGGTTCTTGGTTAGCTTCCACAAAGTTCTAGGTTTAATCCCCAATAGGCAACTGTAATTCTAACCCTCAAGAGGGTACACCCTTAGCTATACTCTGAGTTTAAGGCCAATGTGGGCAGTGTGGGAGCCTACTGCAAGCAGTCAGGTCAGCAAAGCAACATGGCACTGTGCAACACGCATTTTGGCATAGCTCGGAGAGACCTTTGTCTTTCAGGGAGCAATTAACATGGAAACACTGGTATCTACCGGTAGGTTCTCACCTGTCCATATTTAGTTGCTTCCTAGCTTTGCAGTGGAGGAAAGTTGCCTGCCCCGCCTGCTCCTCCTCTGCACAACAGCACCTTATGACCCTGTTTCTCGGCCTTTCTGAATCCACATGGTTGTTCCTTACAATGACTGCCAGGGTTAGAGCCTCCCTCTGAGCCACAAACTCCATGCTCACCTTGGGTGCCTGGATCCTCATGTGGGTGAGTAGTTTGGCAGGTCTCTTTCATTCTTTGTTAGTACCAATTATTTTCAATTCTTAGCAGGTTGATGGAGTCTTAGGGGCTCGCATGTCATTTAGAAATATGAATTGGGATGTGTTCACAGTGCTGGGTGATGGGAAAAGTTTGAGGTGCATTTCTGCAAAATCAAAAAGTCTTCAGATCCAGCTACTCCTCTGAAAACTGGAATTATTTACATGGAAAATTCCAAAAGCTACATAGGCTGACCGAGGAGCAGTCAGGGCTGACAGTTGGAACTGGTCTTGCGGCAGCACCATGGGCAGGAGTGCCCTTTAAATGTCTGTAGGCTTGTGATCCATAAGAGCCTCTGTAAGTCTCTGGACTTGAGCCACACCTACTGTCAAGTTTTCCTTTGTCACATTAACTCTCAACTTTTTGTAAAAGACCCGGTTTCCTATTTGGTTCTATATAGTGAAGAAGGACCAGCTGCTACTTGCTTGATCCATGTGTCTGAAGGAGGTGATGCTGTCTCACTCCCCTGGCTTGGTACAATGTCCGCTTGCAGGCTGCAAGGGACATTATTCCTTCTCCACCTTCCAAGAGTGAAGGAGAACACATTCCAAGATGTTCCAGGGCACGTCGCTATGCTCAGGGGCATGGTGTGCATTCCTCTCCACAGCCCCTGCCTGGCATCTCACATGGCTTTCACACTCTCCTCTGACGCACCTCACTACCCCTTCTGGTCTCTAAGTGGAGATAAACAGGGCCCTGGAAAAATGTGCTCTCAAGTGGCAGTTGGTGAGTGACTGACAGCTGACACAGGTCTTATCGGCCAAGGCTTTGGAAAGGCAAGGAACTAGAAAGCAGATCCCAAGAGTGTCACCCACACCTGTCCCCGTGCTGCCCAGCACAGCGCTTACATATGCTGTAGTTGACACAACACCTGCCTGGTAGGTCATGGAGATGATGCAAGCATTTGGTTTGGTGAAAAATGACACAGTGTTTTGGGGGAAAAGACTTTCCAATCCTCCTAAAGAGAAGGATCTGAAATGTTCATGGCAAACAGATGGAAATGGAGCCATGTTGGGAGTACACAGCTTGGAAGAGCTTCAGCCTGCTTCCGTAAAGCTACGTAGAATGTGTACAGGGCTCTGCAGAGCTTGACTCCTAGCAGCAGCAGCAAAATAGTGAAGGACTGG
The DNA here is from genome assembly GCA_021653895.1 of Mastomys natalensis. NCBI lineage: Eukaryota > Metazoa > Chordata > Mammalia > Rodentia > Muridae > Mastomys > Mastomys natalensis. The sequence continues at coordinate 516,941 of JAJTUV010000597.1, forward strand.
CTCCTGTTCCCTCTACAGAGAAATCAGACCTAACACATGTAGGTTCATAGCTGCCTCCTGAGGTCCTATTGGGAAAGGGACTTGGTATTGGTGGCCGAGGACAGACACTGGGTCAGCACTAAATTTCTGTTCAATCTTTTGCTGAGTCTTTTAGCCTTGGAAAGTTCATGTCTGTATAGAGCTAGACTATGTAGCATGTACTTGTATGCACTCTAGTTTATCTGGAATGGAGGCCCCTCATAGGCACCACTTTCCTGTGAACAGTGCCACTTCCTACTGCTTCCCAGAGATGCACCAGCTTGTTTTGTTTAGTGATTTGTCTGTATGTATAACACATGGGACTGCATGTCCAAGGTATTCTCAACCTACTGGGGCATGAGTCCATGTGCATATTACACAGCCCAAGAAGACTCTTCAAGGGCCTGAGTTCAGCCCTACCCTGTCCTGGGTTGTGGCCCTGAGAACATCTGCCACTAATTTGTGCCTCCACTTCCTCACCTCTGTTGTTGGACATAAAAGTACTGCATTGTCTTCCTGCTAAGAGTTTAGGAAGGTAATTTCTGGAGGGCTGTGCAGAAGGCTGGCCCTGACATGTACTTCATAGGTGAGTGAAAGAGGTACACATGTGCTGTTGTGGTGTTCGGGCAGGGATCTGTGATGCCACTAGATTCAGACATAAGGTCATTGGACAGAGATGATGCTTATGAGGTATGACAGGGAGCCAGAGGACAGTGGCATCAGAAGGCTTATTGGGAAGGGACAATTGTTTCAGTAGCTGAGCATAAAGTGCAGCCTGTGACAACATCCCATAGTCAGCACCAGATCCAGCCTCGGTTTATTTCCTGGTGTGAACAAGTAGAAGGTGTCCCTTCTGTTTGTCTCCATTTCTTCCAACAAATAATAGCTGCCCCGGTGTGATGAGAAGACAGGGCAAAGGAGAAATCAGACCGAGAAGCTAAAAACAGCATATACATTTTCACCATAAACAACATTAACTTAACATCATAAATCAAAACTTCAAACAAAGGACTGAGGCATTGAAGATACTTCTACAACATGGCTTTTCAGAGGCTGGGGAAATGAGACCCCTAAGGAAAAAGGCCCCTATGGGAGAAGGAGTCCCCAAGGGAAGAGAGAACTACTTCCCTGGCAAATAGAAGATCTGGGATACAGGAAAGAAGGCCCTATATTTCCTACCCTGAAGGTGAATGTTTCTTTCAGGTAGGACCTGAGCCCAATGTATAGAGAGCCTGAATAGAGACAAGTAAGACCTTTGGCATTGGGACCCAGTGGGTGGATCAGTGCTCTCAGGTCTGTGGTTCTACATATTGCCAACTACAGAGTATAGGTTGTTAGTTTCCATTCCTTATACCCTTCCTCCTTTTTACACATCTTTCCCTTGACTGATTCTGTTTCTGTAGCAAAGCCCCAGATTAAGCCCTAAGTTCATGCCCTTCTGGAAAAGGTATACAGAGAGACAGAGGTTGCCAGCGTCGAACAGGGGAAGATGAACAGGCAGTGTATTGGCCAGTGACAATATTACACATGACACCTGAGTAGAAGACACACATCATCACACATCCACCAAGACCACAGGACAGGAGGGGACCCTAGAGTGGATAATGGGTTTAGAGGAGACAACGGTAAGGCAATGTCAATTCTCCATGTGGGTCTCACGTAAGTGTGAGTCTAGTGGTGGGAAGCTGGGAAGGGTGGAGACAAAGAACAGGAGGAACCACACTATGCTTTCTGTTCATTTTAGTGTGAACCTGAAATTGTTCCAACAACCAAAATCAGTGAACACTGATGTAGCCTTGGACCATTGTCACATCAGAAGAGTTAGAATCTAGAGGGGACATCCCAGCTGGGTGTGGGCTGCCAGCAGTGCCCCCTGAAGGTGATGATCTAGAACTTGTCTGTAAAGATTTGTTCATTTGTTATTTATGTCCACAGGTATGCAGGTGCATTAAGGGCCACAAGGGTTTGTCCTACTCCTGGAAACCAGTTTTAAGCCATGTGAGATAGATGCTGGGAACTGAACTCTAGTCCTTTACAAAGGGTAGCAAGTGTCCTTAATCACTGAACCATCTCTTCAGACCTGTAGAACTTGACTTTTAATATTGCCTAAGTGTCTTGAGTCATTTCATCCCACAAACTTAGTCCTTCTTACATTATCCCCTGTCACTGTCACAAGCTGGACATGCCATCTCAAAAGGACTAAAATAACTCTTCCTCAAGCTGGTAAGATGACTGATGGGGCTCTGCTATCAACCCTTGTGGGACATTGTGTTACTGTGATTACACCGTATTGAGGGTTACAGAGACTCAGTGAGGTGGGGCTGTTGTCCCCTTGATAGCCTAAAGAATGGTGTAGACTTGGTGATCAAAGATAAGGCTGAATTCAAACTCCAGTTTCCAGAGATAGTGATCAGACTTAGGAGGAGCACAATAAACACACGCCTACTGAATTATGAGGAAAGATTTTGTATGACTGATATCCTAAGACTCTGTGTGACTGAATTTCCTTTTATCATTTCTATTATCGTCTTGATAATACAGTTTAAATTCTAAATACGGAGTCTAATGTATACATGAACCAACATGTATCCTAATTATCCTTTGAAAACTGTTGGAGAGAGAAGCATTTCGCTATCCCTATCCATGGCTTGTGATGCTTCAACTGGGATTCTGGGTGTCATATTCTCAATCACAGTGAGATCTTTATAAAAACTCTTGATCTGTCTTTTGAAGGCAACTGTTGCTTTCAAGGTGACCATTAAAAGTACTTTGATATAATATAGATCTATAGTTATCTATAGATTATGATCTATAATTATAGATCTATTGATCTATAATTATATCAAAGTAGCTATGTGGATCCTAGTAGAATGGAAGTTCTTGCTGGGAAGCTTCTATCCTTTAAGTCAGGGACCTTGTTGGATGACATCATATCTTTACAAAGAGATTCCTGATCATTTTGGAGTGTGGCCAACTCCTTTGGGCTCCTGATATCTCTGTCCTTATCTTTGTGTGTGCCTCCTCATCTGCCCTGGTAAACTTTGTAAGAATGACAGGTGATGTGATTAATTCCTCAAGTGAATTTTCCCTCCTGCTGCAAGAATGTCTATTCCAGCACAGACTGCCTCCCCAGACCTTAAGCAATCCCCATTGTCTCTGTCTTTGCCATCTCTGCACAGAAAAGTCCACACTGAAAGTCAAATGGGTTCTTACAAAGAAGAACACATCCAGGAAGCCTGTTCCAAAAGCCATATGGCCTCCACACAGATGTTGGCATCACTTTGAACCTCTGGAGATCTGCTCTGGACTGCAGCAGGTATGGTGGGGCATGCTCAATGGCATCCATCACTCAATCGCTGGTTATTCTTGCACATCTGCTTGGGTGGCTTGGTCTTCTTGATCTATCTTCATCTCATCTGTGTCATCAACGCTACCATGGATTTCATCATCCCTCTGTAGTGCTCACCTGACCTTCCTTCCCTCTGATTTGTCCTTTGTCCTGTACTGTTTATCCTGTACATTCCTGGATGATGTGTGGATACTACACGTCAGTCTCAGAGCAGGCAGGCCATTCTTTGTCTCACCCAATACCTGAGAGGCAAACAGCTGTTTTGCTTAAGGGAAATCATATGTGTGTGCTCATGAAGAACATCTTTCCAGAGGATTGGCAAGGGTAAAACCTACCAATGTCCTTCATGTACCTCTACTCACCCACCATCTTGAAGCCTTCAAGGAAGAGAGGGGAGTTGGTGCCCAGTGCATGGATACAAAGAGGGATCTGCAAAAGATGTAATATAGATATAGTACATAGGTAGACACATACGGTTGTGTGTATGTTTGACTATGGGTGTGGAAATGGATGTAGGTATAGATATATGATACAAATGTAGAGATGGGTATAGATATCGATGTAGCTAAAGGTGTATATGTTACAGAGATGGCTGTAGATACAACATTGATATTGCTATAGATTTAGATGTGAGTGAAATGTGGATAAGTATATAGATGTCAATATCATAGATGGGGATGCCAATATGGATCTAGTATGTGTAATAAATATAGCTATGAGATGTCTATGTCTATGTCTGCTAGTCATGTCTATGTCTATGATCTATGCCTATGCTATGCTATGCCATGCTATGCCATGCCTATGTCTATGTCTATGTCCTAGAGTATATGTGGATGTAGGATACAAACAGGAATATGGAAGTGAGTAGAGATGTAGATGCAGATGTAGACATGGATGCTGTGTAAAAAGAATCATCAATGCTGGTACGAATACTGGTGTGGCTGTAGACAGGCATATAGACCTAGCATTTCCCACCCTGGGTCTATTTACCTAAGAACCCTGATCAGGTAGTCATCTCTTCACATCCAAATTAGATGGATTCTGGAACCTCCCTCAGATATCTAACATCTGCAGCTGCACAAGTCACTTGAGTGAAATGATATGGCATTTGGTTGTGACTTACACATATCCTTCTTCATCCTTTAAATGATACTGTGCAATTCCTGTGTAAAGAACTCATATACTGTGTTGCTTGGGTGGAAATCATATGTGCACACACATGAAGAACATCTTTCCCAAGTATTTTAATCAATGGTTGGTAATATCTAAGAATAAAGAAGCAGTGCGTACAGAGGACTTGGTTGAGACTGCTTCTGTCTGCACTGGAAGCTTCCTACATCTTGTAGCTTGATTGTTCACATATCCATAGTACCCTTCCCACATTTTCATCCACTACTGAAGTTGATCACAGCATAGATTTGCCTCCCATTTGTTGGTGGAGAGACAAGCACCACCTTGTCTGACCTCTGCTGTTATTTCACAGGCTTCCTGCCTCTATGAAAGTATTTTCTGTCTAAGAAAATAAGTCCTAGCAGGATAGAATTGTATCTGGCTTGATGATTTTCCTTGAGGGACTTGTGTTGATATTATATGCATGGACACACATTGAGTTTGAGGGTGCCTATGCCTGAGAAAATGTTTTGGAAGCCTGTTGTTTTTCCAACAAGGGGTCATAGGATGAAACAAAAACCACGGAAATAACGAAAGCTTTAATAGAGTTCAGACAGCTTTATAACTAAGTTGAAGTTGTTTTTACAGTGACAACAGAGGCCCAGTTTGAAGTGTTTTGATATTATATCCTAACATGGGGAAATCTGTCCATACAATGCTTTTGAAATGTGAAATAAACCACCAGAGCTGCCTCTTTGTGACAATTCCTCTATTCACCCTTTCATCTGAGCTGTGAACCAATAGCTCTGGATTCACCAGAGCCTGTGTCTGTGCTCTAGCTTCCTGGTAGGGAGCCACAGAATTTAAAACAAGGAAACAGAACCTGTATCTTTGGCAGAAGAAGGGTACAGTTCGTGGAATATGCAAATACCAGAAGTCCTGTGTCTAGAGAAAAGAACTGAAGAATGGGAGGAATTGTGTTTAAATGATGAATAAAAAGAGTTAAGAGTTTCCAGAATGGCTTATCTAAAAAGACTTGCACTCTATGCAGAACCTGTAGACTTCCAGGGATGGCTCATGGTCACTAGCAGAACTTATCATGGGACTGAGGAAGGGTGTACAAGCAGAAAGAAATTCTGACATGTCAAGTAAAGGCCAGAGAGCATGCAAATCAAGGATTTGAGGAGAGCTAAGTAAATAATGTCAGAATTGAGTTTTTCTCCCTGCCCAGCTTCCCTGACCAGTTACTATCTGATAAGGTCAATTTCTGTCTGTTGCTCTCAGATGGTTCTTTTGATTGGACATCCATAGGTGACATTGATTTGAGAAAATGCCACATTGACACGGAAGCCTTAGAAGCAGAACAGACAAATTCCAAGAGGAAGTTTGCAAGTGTCCAGGATGCTGGACTGCATGACTGCCACTTCCCATGGCCAGAGAGGGGAAAGCTTCTGAGGATTACAAGACAGAAAACTTTCAGTGGTGATGGATGAATCATAATCCAGCTGCAAGCTTCTGTTGTACTTTGGTAATGCCCTTTGTCTGGCATGCTCTCACTGGACCTCTTGAATTCTAAAGACCAATATGCAGATGGAACAGATGAGGACCTGTCCCAGCATAAGTAAGTCTTGAGGGCTATGGGTTCTGAAGGAAGAACCTCTTCACTCTGCTCAGAAAAACTGCAGGGACAGGATTTGTACCAACATCTAGATGGTAGATGGCAGAAAGGTCCTTTAAAGGGATAACTATCCGAGAGTACCCTGACATCAGTGATGACCCAGAAGAGATGGCATGGGCTCTTGGTGAGCTGTGACAGGTGCTGAGAGAACCCAAAAGTGAGAAGATGCCATGGCATGTACAGAGTGAGCATTAGAACTCAGTAAGCACTAAAGCACAGGAGCCACACTGGCTGTACCTGGGGCTGCAGGACTGGGAGGCATGAGTTGGGGTCATATAGGTGGATCCCATTGGCTGAAACTATATGTAAAATTATAGGAAGAGATGGGACCGATGGAAGTGGGGACACTGTGGAGCCATGTCTGTACCTGTGGGTTATTATTTCATTTTAATTTGTCTCCAAGTTCATGAGACACTTTCATAAAACGGCCGCACACTCTGAATGGCCTCCAGCTCTCTGACAAGTGTTTGAGCTTTGTTTCTGTGATCCATGGGGTCTTGGCATCTGGAATAGCCAAGGCAGAGGGTATAGCCTGTGCATACAAGGGAATCTGGGCTTAGGAGGCATGAAATTGAAAATGATGAAATGTCTGACCCGAGATCTACAAAAGCCCCTTTGCGGGAAGCTGGAAGTACAACTGGGCTCCAGGAAGTAGGAAAGGCTCTCAGAAAATATATGTGTAATTGGGGATCGTGGGGGAGAAAGTGAACAGGCACTGGGCAGACACAACTAAGTGGAAGGAGCATGAACTGAGAGAGGAGAAGCAGATGGAATTATAGCAAACTCAGGCAAAATGCTGGATGTTTTCTCAGAGGATTGAAAAGAGATAGACAGAGGGTGTTTGATGACTACATCAAGGTGCCTATGATGTGAATGTATTTGTCTGTCTATCCATCTATCTATCATCTATCTATCTATCTCTCATCTATCTACCTTCATCCTCCTCCTCCTCCTCCTCCTCCTCATCATCATCATCTACCTACTACTTGTCTATCTTCTTATCTGTCTATAAACTATTTATCAATCATCTATTTAGCTCTTATCTTTCACTCACTCTTATATTTGAAACTCAGTCTCAAGCTCTCCAGTGTTGGTGAGACGCAACACACTGAACAACACATTGTTGGCAGAGTATGAAAGAGAAAACTGATCTTAATAGACAAGAAGGGAGCCAGCACCAAGAGAATATAGGATGGTGACAGGAGTAAACTGGGCCTATGAATAATCTGTATCCGTATCCGTATCCGTATCCATTCTGTATCTATATCTATATCCATATCTGTCTTTACATTTATATGCCTCTCTGTATATAGTGATATTGTGTGTGTGCATGTGTGTGTGTGTGTGTGTGTGTGTGTGTACAAGTGCAGGTAATGACATGTCGGGCAGAGCAACAGGCTGCTCTTTGTGGACATGACTGGGGTTGTCAAATGGCAGGGGACATGGGAGAAGAGCTGAGGCTTTGAAGGTCACTATTATATGGGCCACTTGAGGTGTAGTAAAAATGTGTAGAATTGCTCTACGGATTGAGGGATACTGTAGCCAGTAGGGACTTCATAGCAACTTGATGTTGTGGACCTGTCTATGGCTCGGGAAAAAGGAACGAGTTGAAGTAGGGACATGATGAAAATATATTGTATAACAACTTTAATGAAAACATATATTTAAAAAGGACAACAACAGCAACAACAAACAATAAAAAGATTCTGTCCCAGCTGACCTAAGACCAGAAGCTCACACCAAATGCTGTACTAGGCCCTCCTACTCTTATAGTGAGACTCCTTTCAGGACAGGCAGGCGGAAGCCTCTTTCAGGACTGCTCCCCATGAAAAGACTTCAGGATGGTGTCAAGAAGGACTGCAGAGACACGAAGCAGGAAGAAAGTCTTCCTGTCACGTGTCTTTGGCCTTGCCGTTTCTTTCTATTTTCTTTCTCTCCCTCTCTCCTGCTTTCCTTCCCAGGACAAACATTTTACACCATGGTTTGCCTTTGCACATACACTGATTTCTTGTGGCTTTGCAAAGGGTGTCCATTCCCCCCAGCAACCTGCTCTTAATAATTAACAAACAAGAAACAGAACTTGACGCATGTTGAAAGGTTATTACTGAGTGTTTGAACTCCCCAGGAGAGACAGCCATTCAGTGTAGGCCACAGGATGGAACAGTCCTCAGGGTGGCCCTCAGCTTCCAGTGGCCTTTGCTCTGCAGCCAGCAAGTCCCTCTCCAGTGGATCATGTGTCCTCCACAGGCAGCAACATGAGAACACTATTCATGATGGATGGGAGCTCAGAGTGGCCAAAAGCCAGGCAAGCAAGAGAACAGGCCAGGGTAGGAGTCAAAAACAATTTCCTGTGCCCAAATTAGGATTATGAAAGTAAGCAAAACGGAGAAGAACTGAGTTAATTAGGCAATGTTTGAAGGATGGCTTAGCTTTCCTTCCATGCTCCATGGCTGGGATGTCATTTCACACAGAGCCATACTGGCTGATGGTTACATGGTGGCGTCTTGCAAAATGCAGAGGCATGGAGGAAGTCCCAGCCCCATCTGTAGGATAATGCAGACTGGAGCTGCCTGAAGTGTGCCTGGCAATGCTAATTATGGATGGAGCCACTTGGAGGAAGACATTCACTGAAGCAAAAATACATGTTCCCCACGCGGAGTAATTTCCCTGTAACTCTCTTTATTTTTTATTTGCTGATGCAAAGGGACTTTTGATGAATACTTATGGGGCACTTCAGGCTTGAGTAGGGTTAATCTCTTTAGTTCAGGTGAGTTCATTTTAGCCGTGATTCACTCCATTGGCTATCTGTAATGATTATTAACAAGCTTAAAGACCTCTGGGAGATAGTGGATAAAAATGAAGCACCAAGGAGAGAGGCCATCATTATGCTAATAAGGTCGGGAGAATAATTACCAGGCACAGTTTCCATAGGAATTCTGGGGACTGGAATCGGTCACTGGGTTAGGAAATCTCTCTCCAGCTTTACAGCCTAGTGAGTAAATACCACACACATGTACAAGTCACACGTGCACATGTGTGTTCACACACACACACAAACACACTCATCAGCTCTCCCGAAGCAGAATGATACAGAATATTAAATGTGTATTTATGTACTTTGGTTTTCATTGCACTTAAGAAAATCTATAGCTAGATGAAGGAATGAGTAGAGAAATAATTTCTGGTTTTTCATGCATCAGTGATACAATAGCCTTAAGCATGGATTCTGTTAAAATATTTAGTGTCTTCTTTACATACATCACATGTGCTCCAGATGCCTGTTATTTTGAGTGTTTCAGGGATGTGTCAGCCTCCACAAGCAATAACCCTTGTTTGCTTTTCAGGTGAGACCTCTCACTATCTTATGTTTCTTTCTTTCACATGCAAATACCCTGTGTGCTGGTGTTAAGGGATCACTACATGGCTTCCCAGGTTCTCTCTCTCTGCACTTGGTGGAGGGTTCCCGAGAATAGAGATCAGCCTTCCTTGGCACACCCACCTTATAATGCCTTGCATAGAGATTCTTTCTATAAAGGCAATTTTTTTTAATGCATGAAAAGGGGGCCAAAGACACTCAGCTCATTGTGTCTAAACTTCCTACACTGTCCACATAGATTTCAGACTCCAACAGCTTCCCCTGCACAGAATCTCAGAGGTTCCCAAGGGTGGTGCTTAGCCAGACGCCCAGTACCTTTCTTTCATGTGTAATGTAGCAAGGATTGAATGTTCTTGCTTCGCTAAAGGATTAGATCTATTTTCACATTTGTGACCTCAAGGAAGTGACGATTACCTCATGGTGTAGGAACTCATCAGTGCACACAAACTCATTACTGGTAATACTGTCACCAGGAGGTGGTCTCTATTAGACTAGCACAGAGGAATATCACCAAAGAGCCAAGGAGGGGACCAGGTCATGGCAGGCCCACATCTTCTGGCCTGTAGACATACCTAGGAGCCATGGCCCACTTGGTGCCATTTATCTCAGCCAAGTGCCAGTAGGGAAGACAGTGTGCCATGCTAAGTCAGCAGATCGGGATGTGTGGAAATGAGAAATCTATTCTAAGTGGTGATAGCAGCCTGTGGCATTGACAGCCAAGTGTTTACCTCTGATCTTAACCCAGCAATGACTCCAAACACACTGGGAAGATGAAAACAAGGAAGGTGTCACTTCTTCAGGTAAGCTGTTTATGTCACATTGGTAACACTTTGAAAGCTTAGGTTCAGGTGACTTAAACAGCCTGGTGTTATTGCTGTCTGTCCCTTTAAAGCCCAGGGAAAGCAACAAGCTCAGATCCTTGTCCGGTTGTTCTTGTCACTTAGTTGTAACCTATCCATGAACAGCTAACGGACATCATCACTGGACCATGTATTTCACTAACTGCTTATCAAAAATAATCACGGCAATTATTTAATCAGGAGCCAGTATCCAGATCCACCTACTGATCTTTCCAGGAGCTCTGTGCAAGGATTGGATGCATAATCACACTGTATACCAGGCCAGAAAAATACGTATGTCTGGAAGATCACTGGGGATGCTTAACACAATGTATAAGTGTGAGTGTGAACTAGTGCTAACAGTAGCTTCTCCCCCAAGTTCACTCCAGACTGAGTCTATCAAAATCAAAATACCTGCTTGTTTTTAATAAATGATTTTGTGTATCTCTCCTCTCTCTCTCTCTCTCTCTCTCTCTCTCTCTCTCTCTCTCTCTCTCTCTCTCTCTGTGTGTGTGTGTGTGTGTATGTGTGTATGTGTGTGTATTGAACTCTCCCTTGACTCCTAAGGTTACTGATACAGCTAGTTTAGCTAGCCAGCTTGTCTGGAGGTTTTCATCTCTAGGTCCAGAATACTGAGATTGCAATCAGGCTGCCATGTGGGTTTCAGAGACTTGTGGTCCAATCTCCATGCTGGTTTGGCAGGTTGTTACTTGCTGAGCCATCTCCTGAGCCTACAATCTCTAGGAGACATGCAATCTTTATACACTTTATCTAAATACTCCCATTTGAAAACCAGATATACTGAATTAAAGGCTCTTAAATTGCCTTCTCAAGTGAGTTTCTATTGGTCCCATTACTCAGATATAAATACTTTCCGCTTCACTTTTGTCTGCCTGCATACCTATGTTTGTGTTGCCTTTCTTCTTTACCTTTTGACAGACGCATCCAGCAGGTCATGCAGTCTTTATAGATGCAGACTTTAGGGTTTTGTTTATATATTATCCTCTCTGTCTCTAACATTCAGCTGAGGACTAAGAGCCAAAAGTCCTTCTTGATGGCTACAGTGGTAAGGCTGAGACAAATAGGAAAGATTCCAAACTCTTGTCTCTCCTCATCCAGGCCTGAGCAGTAAGCATTGGTGGATGGTTCTCCCAGAGTGCCCCTGAGTCTTCCTAACTGAGAGGCTCCTGGTTTTATCTGTCTGTTTCTGACATCTCCCAAGGCAGCCCACCCTCTTCAACAGATGATGCCGATGTTCATGGTGACCCTCACTCTTTACAGGGAATTGCAGAGAAACTGAACAAGACAAAGTGGTTTTCAGATGCACGCCTTATAGACTATTGGTACTGTCTCCCATCTGGCGACCATCTCAGGCAGATCAAAGGACTTAACGTCAGCTTGCACATCCTTGCCACTCATTCCTGGGGTGGGGAGGGGGTCATAAGCAAATGGTATGCAGAGAACAAAGATGGCCATGTCTCAGATCTGGGAACACTCTCTCAGCTAGGCTGCAAAGAACTGAAGCATAGGAGAAGGATGCTGGCCAATTCTGTACTCCTCATGGTCCCTGAAATACTAGTCTCATCAAGTACTCTTCTTTTGTGCTCAGTCTCCCAAGACTACCCCCATTTATATTTGCTCCACAGTGCCCTAGGTGATACCCTTACCCTGCACTGCCCTTGTTTGCTTTCTGCTGCTGTGATAACCCCATTTGACCAAAGGGAACTTGAGGATTTTTTGGATTCTAGGTTATAGGCTATCATGGTGGAAAACCAAGTCAGAAACTCAAGACAGGAATCTGAAGGCAGGAACAGAAGCAGAGAACATGGAGAAACATTACTTGCTGGTACCTTCTTTATGGATTGCTCAATCTGCTTTCTTATACAACCCAGGACTTCCTGACCAGGCGTGTCCCTTCCTACAGAATGCCAAACCCTCCCACAAATCATTAATATCATGTAAGGATACACAGCCATTTAATGGCTTTCTTTGCCTGTTTTCGAGTGTGCTGTGTGCATGTTTTGCTTGTATGTGTGATCATGTTGATGTGTACTGAACGTATGTGCAAGGATTGTTCTCGATTATTCTCCAAGTTATTCACTGAGGCTGGGTATCTCAACCCTCAGCATTGGTGGATGAGACTAGTCTAGCTAGCTGCAGGCTGCCATACACCTAAATTTTACCTGGGTGCAGAAGACTCAGTTTCAGTCCCCAGAAATGTTCAGCAAGTGCCATCTTCCTAGCCCCCAATAATGACTTTTTAATGATGAATGGAAACCTATTTTTTATATGCTTAACAGAAAAATGTCCAGTGTCAATAAAAGGAAATTGTATCCTATATTCTGTATCTGGCCAGATTTAAAAGCAAGCATTTTTACCTGCTGTAGGGAATGCCTGCGATGCTCGGGAGAGATGCTGATCTTGTTAACCAATCGTAAGGAGCCGTGAAGCATGTGCTCCCATGAGTGATCCTATCTGCCCACAATCACACTTGCAACCCCTGGCCAGGAGTGCAGCCATGGAATACGTTTGTGAAGGGCAGCTCGAAAGCCTGGGAGGCTGCCATACTAGGATAAAAGCCCTGAATTATAATATCACATTCAATTATCCGAGGGCTTTTCTCTCCAGATGGTGTTCATGTGTCAGATGCATAAAACAAGCTTTGTTCTGGCTCTGCAGTTGGATCAAGGTTTGTTGGAGACAGGACAGAGTTACAGGGCACAGAGCACCGTGGAACTCTCTCGACCTCTACTCCATCACTAACACCGGATGGGAGACACTGTGAGAGAAGACCAGAGCCAGGCATAGAGGGATCCCATCCTTGGTACAGGATATATTTGTGGGTTGAGTGAATGTGTGAGTATCCTGAACTGCTCCACAAATCCAGCACTGGTCCACACATTTGAAGGATAGATGGTGGGAGTCCTATGAGGAGCTGGCAACTATGTTGGGAAGGACAGTAGACCTAAGCCCAGTTTATATTGGCCCCTACCAGTTTTTTATAACTCTCAGATGTTTTCTAGAAATGCAACCTCCAGGATCCTTTTAATCTGAAGGGTGGCTTTAAAGGTGGGCAGACTAGGCAAACTGCTCTTTCCCAGATGCCTTGGACATACAAATAAAACTTACTGTCCCTTGTTTTCTAATGTCAAAAAAGTAGACTCTTGTCAAAGAGCCACTCATTATTAGACTATTGATAACAATAAAACTAAAACAGAGGGTTTTCCTATGAAAAGCAGAGAGAAAAGCAGGGAATGTTCTTCCACAGGCTTTAAAGATATGTCAAGTGAGATTGACAGAGCTTGGTGAACTGCCGGCGGGGATAAAGGAGGGAAACAAACAGAAAAGTTTTCAAAAACCACATTACTGACAGGTTCTGCAGCACATGATGCTCATGGGATTGAAAAGCAATAACAAGCCAGACCCGGACCACTGAAGTTGAGGCTGCAAACACTTGGCTGAAGGCTGACTTTTGCCTCCATAATCACTGTAATAACGCCATCACTTGCTCTCCATGATGTCTGGCCTACTGCTAGTCTATGCCTCTTCTCAGACAAGGTGCTAACCTGCCAGGGAACATGTCAGGGCAACACATGACTCTGTAGACTCTTGTTCCTTCAGGATGCTCTGTCCATTCTCTTCTACTAGCTTCTTGTCATATCTGAAGGATAAATCCTTCCTTAGAGAGTTTGGAGGATAGAAGGGGACAGGGAAGGCAGCACACATGCTTTCAAAGACCCTGTTCTCACCAACACAGACACTCCAGAAGTGTGGCTCCAATTTCTGCCTTCCTGTCCTCTAGATTCCTAAAATACAAGTTAACCACTGAGCATTCCCATGTTTTGTATTTGTTATGGTTTTTGTTATGACTGTTGTTTATTTGTTGTTTGTTTTGAGGCTGGATTTTCTGTAGCCCAGGCTAAACTTCAAACTTGTTATGTAGCTGAGGATGTTCTTGAACTTTTGCTCCTCCCGATTCCATCTCCTGACATTGGGATCACTGGCATGCACCCTGACATCTGGTTCATGAGGGTCTCAGGTTCAAACTCAAGACTTTATGCATACAAGGCAAACACTCTACCAACTGAACTACACCTTGATTCCCCACTCCCATATTTCTTTTGACATTTAAAACTGGCAACCATAATTAAATAGCTGCTGAGAGTATAATTAAGATTAGCACCTTAAAACAAAATTGTCATATCCTTCTTCTGACTAGTAGATTATCTACTGGCACACTTTCCAAATTCTCCAGTGACCTAGAAGTTCAAAGATGACAAGGAACTGAGATGGGTCTTCTCTATGCAAAGCTATATATAAAAATATGCAAGTAATATGGAATTTTAAACAGGGCATTGATCGTTGATATACATTGATGTCTACTCATCTAGGCAAAGATGATGTCTTCTTTAACTGCTCGAGCCTGTGCTAATATACGCCTTCTCTCTGGGATGTGTAATATTCTAAGTTGGAACAGGGCTATCAGTTCCCAGAGCCTACAGAGCTTTTCCTTGTTCCTGTATTAATTTGGGATAAGAATAAAGGCAAATTCCTTCTGCAGTTTGACCATGTTGTCCCATGGGATAGCAACTCTTAGCAACCCACACACTTCTGAAGAGCTGAGGGGAAGCACAAATTATCACACACCAATGGCTGACTTCTGGGATGAAGCCACTCCACCACGCAGTCAGGAAGGAGGCAAATGGAGGAGCTTGAATGCTGCCATGGAGCTCGGCTTCCTCTCTACTGAGGAAACAAGAAAAGTGAAACACCAAATGTTCCACAGGTTCTTAGACACAGTCCCTGGGCAGCTAGGGCTGCAAAGTAGCTTTAGGTTATACAGTGCGAACCCTACTTGAACAATGAACAACGCTGCTTGGGGTATTCAACCTGTGATCCACGGATCCTGTTGCTTTGGGCCTGTGGAGTAGGGGTACATCATAGTGGGTTTTTGTGGGAGAATACAACGTCTTACAAGCAGGAGAGACCATACATAGGCTGGTATTCTGGTAGCATCTTCAGGAGCATTCTGTTGGACTCAACCCTCCCACAAGATCCCTATTCATATAGGTTCTACTATCCTGAGGACCAAGCCTTTTTTAACACAAGGACCTTTGTGCCTACTCCAGATCCAAGCCCCAGACCCAGCACTCAGGGGAACTACTTCCTGCTTCTTCCTACTCTCTTCTGCCTTTTCTGCTCTTCCTCCCTCTCCCTTCCCTCCCCTTCTCTTTCCTCTCTCTCCCCCTCTCTCTCCCCTTCCCTTCTCTCTCTCCCTTTCTTACCCTCACCTCCCCTTTTCTCTCTCTTTCTCCCTCTTTCACCCTCCCTTCCCATCCCTTTTCTTTCCTCTCTTTCGCCCTCTCTTCCCTCCCTTCCTGTCCTTTTTCCCCTCTTTCCTTTCTCTCCCCCTCCCTTCTCTCTTCTCTCCCTTCTCCCCTTCACTGTCTTCTTTCTTCTCTTTTAATCACCTTCTCATCACTTTCCTCCTCTTCCCTTCCTTCCCCTCCTCTCACCTCCCCTCTTCTCCTCTCTCCTTCCCCCATCCTCTCCCCTTCTCTCCCCTCCTCTCTCTTCCTCTCTCCTCTCCTTCTCTGTCATCCTCTACTCTCCCTCACTTTCTTCCCCTCCTGTTCTGTTCCTTCCACTCTTTCCTTCCTCCCAAATCCTTCATCTTCCTCCAATCTTCTTTTTTCTCTCCTCTATTCTTCCTCATCCTCTCCTTCTTTCTTCTCCCCCTCCTCTCCCCTCTCCTTCACTCTTTCCCCTCTCCCTTCCCTTCTCTTTCTGCTTTCCATGCAGAGGGCTCCTCATGTCAGGAAAAGGGGCTCCAGCCAGTCTCGCTCTGTTGAGTGTCAGACCTTGCAACCCTGCAGGGTGGTACAGGGGATGCAAGACTTCACTACTGGAGGGGGTAATATTTGCATTTATTATTTGAAATTTATGTAAATGTTTTCCCTTTTTCCTTTTATACAATTATGAACTTCATTCCTTTTAAGAACACTAACAGATGTCATCCATCAATGAAATGAGGCTACATCATTCAGCAGCTGTACTTAGAAAAGTTAGAAAATCTTAGCCCTTCAGTGCTCCTGAGTGTCCTGCTTATGTACTCTGTCACTCAAAGCTCTCTGCTTGCCTGTTTCTGATGGGAAAACTTGTAGACACAGCTTCAGGAGCATATGAGGAATTATGGTGTTTTGGGTGTGGACATCATTTGAAGGCCTGGGAAAGCCTTCTGGTCAACCAACATGTAATTTATGTGCAGCGTTTGCCCCGAAATGGAAAAGCAACAACTTTCTCCCCTTGGGCTCAACTCTTGGCCAGTGCTCAGCCTGGCTGCTGAAAATTTTGACTGGAAATGAAGGCGGGAGTCTCGGATCTCATCACATAGCCCAGACGTCTTACTGAGTGTTCGTGTGGGCTGGCAACGTTTTGCTTGGAGGTGGACAGGAGCAACAGAGCCCGGGCTGAGCAGCATGCCTTACAGAGTGTTCTGCGGGAGGTGTAAATGAGACTCAAGTGTTAACGTGGATCCTGGTACAGGGCGCTATTTTAAACAATTACAGATGGTGGAGGGCTGGCTGTAATTGACAGCAGTGTCGGCCCAGAGAGGAACTTGACAGGCATCCGTGCGATGATTAATTACAGCGGGCTGTCTCCACATTCCAGCTTCCTCTTGTGCAGCTCACAGCTCACGTAGAATCTATGGCTCTTATTACAGCACACAGCACAGGAAATGGCTTTCCAGGGTCCTGCGGAGGACTCCTCATGTCAGGGAAGGGCTCCAGCCAGTCTCTCTCTGTTGACTGTCAGTGTAGTACTCGTTGGCCAAAGAACGAGAACGGAAGTGAACATGAGGGGTATCACTTCCCTTCTTTCCTTACTGGGGGGCAATGGTCACTTACTGAGTGAGGCCTCTAGTCATGTGGCAGACTTGCTCTGCTGCTGCTGCTGTTGCTGGAGAAAGGAGATCTTGCAGCAGGATGGCTTTTGGAGTGTTATGTGCAGATCCTTCCTGTGCTTTGTCTCTTTTACTTGAGCTGGACTAAAGGGGTGTTAAGGGACCTACACCACCATGCTATGAATATGGTGCTTCATGGCCTGTGTAGCCTGGAGCTGGGAACTTCCAACAGGCTGGTGGAAGATGGAGTGATGTTCCAGGAAGCCCAGGAAGCTGGCCACCTCTGGAATCATCTTGAACCACAATACCCGAGGGACTGTTAAGAGGAGCTGGGTATCTTTGGAGAATAGATGAGGTCTGGCACCAGTGACTACTGAGACATCCAAAGCAGCCAGGTAGAGTGTATCAATGCACCTCAGTGTAGGCACCTCCAATATGTGTACTCCAGTCTATGCACCCCCAGTATATATACTTCCAGTCTATGTACCCCCATCTATGCATTCCACAGTTCTAACACACTCCCAGTGCATACCCTTCCAGTCTATGCACCCCAATCTATGCACACCCAGCCTAGGCACCCCCACTGTAGTCTCAGCTGAGGTCATGAAAAAATGAGATTAGCCAGAAGTCTACCTGCATACTCTAGAAAGGTGAAGATCCTATAAAACAACTATGTCACCCACCAGGGCCAGCAGAAGCAGCAAGGGACAGGATGTGGACCGAATATGAAGATTGTATGAGCAGAGTGGAAGTGCTTGTGTTAACCCTGACAAGGGAAAACAAGGCAAGGCAGAGATTGACAAGGAAGATCCCACAGGGCATGGGTAGGTAGTAACTGATGGGTTGATGGTCATTGTGCCCAGAAACTCTGCCAGAGCCCTCACAGGGCTGCAGCTTTACTTCTACAAGGATACCTGCTTGGAAACTTTTACCCAAGGTCTGATAACCTTTTTCCTTTTGTTTTTCAGAGCTAAGGATTGTTGCTACAAAATGTGTAATATCATCTTCTGTTTGAGCAAACTCCCCTTTGGAGGTTGGGGATGCTGTCCGAAACAGGGCGTGCTTTCTATGTGAGCAGCTCTAGGTCTGAGGACCTATAACTCACATGCAAATAAACAAAGTCAACTGTGACTTGGCCTCCTGGAGAAGGAGCTGTATCACTATGGGCCCATTCCCACTTCAGTGTTATGTTTCCATGTAAATGCTACTGTTCTGTGGAGAGCTAACTGTGTCTGGCTAAGTTTGAAGATGGACAACAGCATACCATAACTCTCATTCCTGTTTAGGATTTGTGTCTGGGTCTTTCCTTGGACCAGCGCAGGCCTCAGGGTCTATGATTCCACAGTTGCTTCACATAATTACTGTCCTTGGTTTGTTCTGAGTCCGTTGGATTTCTTCTGACCCTGGTATAATAACATGTGTATTCTAAGGACCATCACCATTTTCTAGTACCTGTAAACAGCCACTGGAATGGCTGTCTGGCCATTCCCAGTGACAAGCTGGCATGGTGGGCCCCGGTCCTTGATCCTTAGTGTTACAGTGCAAAAGTAAAATGCACACCTCTATAAAGTCAGATACGAGAGTGTACCTTGATGATGCGCATGGCAGGACCCAGAAAGAGAGGATTGGACTTCATAAGGCACTGGGCCAAGTTCCAACTTTTTCTGTTAAGCCATTACATCTGTAAAGCACAGCATCTCCAGAACATACCCTCTGTAGTGCAATGAGCCAAGCTTGATTTCCAGATTGCTTGCAGAGGTTTTCAACCCTGAGTCAAAAAGACAGAAAATGAAAACATTCAGAGGCTACCCTGACATGGAGCCCAGGTTAGCATAGGTTGTCTGGTCCTGTACGCAGCACTGCCCCTGGCATGTTGCAGAAGCCACACATATACCAATCTGAAATCCTCCATGGAGGCATGATGAGTTGGAAAGGCAATCAGGCATCAAGGTTCATCACCCAATTCTAATGGACTAGACGGCCATTGTATCAATGACCTTGGCCTTGGAGGCAGACAGGCTGCTAAAGAAAAAGAGACAGAGTCATCCCAACAGCCCAAGCTATGATGGCAAGCAGAATTCAACCTCTCCTTCAGAGAAATACAAAATAGACCCTCTCCACTTGACCAATATCCAGAAGCCTGGCCCAGATTGCTGTGGGAATATGTGGGCAGGAAGTAGGGGTCAAGGTCTGACTGTCAAGTGTGTCTGTTCTGTCCAGGAGCTCAGCTCGGAGGCCCCTAGGAGACTCACCTGAGACCTACCAGCTCTCTTGCACAGGCTGGTGGGTCCCATGTGATGGCTTTGCCTCACTGGCAGGTTGGAATACTAATGCAATGTGACACCCACATGCAGGGCACGGCAGGATCCAGAGAGCTTGTCTAGACAGCATGGACTCGGGGGAGTCTGCCCTCCTATGGCTTGGAGGAAACACTCTGCCATGAAGGAAGTCTTTTTTTTTTGATCACACTCTAATGTCCAATTCTCCGTGGCTCTTTGGTTTGAAGCAGTGAGCATCCTGTCTCCCTTCCCTGACAATTAGCCTCCAGAATTTGACACCCACATCCCCAGAGCTTTCCAGGCTTGCTAACACTATTGCATCAGGAAACTAGCTGTACGTGGACTATCTAACTTCATGGTTAGCCTTGGGCATTGCAATGTGAGCACCCACAGCTGTCCCTGACTTCCACCTCTCAAACAAGCTCATATGCCTCACCAGGCTACAGCTGGGTAACTCAGCCTTTGACAAGAAGCACTGGGAAGAAAACAGGCCTCTCAGTGACCTGCCGTTTGCTGGCTCCATTTGCAAGATGATAGCGTGTGGACCAAGTCACATGGCTGTACATATGTAGTTTTTAATTGTGTGTTTTGCTTCTCAGTGCTAAGGTTGAACCCAGGGGTGCTCTGCCACACACCAATGGCATGAGTTTACTATTATTAAGCAAGACCAATAAAGGCACTCATGACCATAGGTGGCAGGCCATCTTCTTTTTCATGACTGCCTCCTGACCCATCCCAGCTGGTAATCACAGCATGCTGGGAGACCACATGTGCTATTAGCTCACCGGCAGGTGAGAGAAGCAAGACCGAGAGGCTGGTGTTGACTGGAGGAATGGGAATGCTGCTTGCACCATGATCGGGGTAAAAGAAGAATATCACCCCATCTTCCTCACCTCATCCTTTGTCTCTGAATTGAGGCTCTTTCTCCCACAGAACTGAGAGCTCACACTGTGCTCCTTGGATTCAGATGCAGCCACTATGTATAGGAAGCTGCTCTATGGAACCGATCTTTAAGACAAAATTTACTGGAGGTAAAGAGATCTCATTCTTTCTATGAACTGGAAATGTTTTA
Source organism: Mastomys natalensis (assembly GCA_021653895.1). Lineage (NCBI taxonomy): Eukaryota > Metazoa > Chordata > Mammalia > Rodentia > Muridae > Mastomys > Mastomys natalensis. Next base: position 537,566 of record JAJTUV010000597.1, read on the forward strand.
GTGGCTCAACTCATTTGACAAAGTAGAGGGGAAGACGTTGGATGTGCTCCTGATCATTCTCCTGCATTCACTTTTATTGTTTTCAGTGACTTTTGTAATCAGAGAGAAAAGTCACAGCCACACATGTATTCTCTTATCTTGTGAGTTGTTTATTGTCTGTTCTTCCTGATTATTTTTAGAAGTATTGTGGCAACACTTCTACAAAGCTCCTCGATCATCTAAAGACCCCAAATGTTTACTGACTGGCACCTAAATTACAAATAAAAAAAAAAAGGAAAGGTAAAGGAGGAGGGGAGGGGGACATGTAGGGATCTAGCGGAAGTGGGAGGGGACAGTTGGGTGTATTAGTCAATATGCACATGTGTGAAATTGTCATATAATATGGTAAATAAACAAAAAATTTAAAAGGTGTTGTTCTAACCCCTCAAATGGGTTCCTGAAACTCCTGCTGTCTGTCCTTGTGGACTCAGCCTCCCTAGACTTTCAGAGATCCTTGTACAATGAGACCTGGAATTTCCTCTTTCCTTTCCAAATCCTCTGCAGCCCAGGCCTGGCACAAGCTCAGCTATGTTTCCTAACACAAGCCATTGTCATATGTATCCAAGTATATTTATAAAGCCAACAAATGTATCTACAAATATTTGTAATTTTACTTGTTTTTGAAAAAGAGATGGTCTTCTACAGTTGCCACATTAGCTCAGAAAGACAACAGAGGTCTCTATTTTCCCTTCCTTTTGTGCCTTAAATGTGACTATCCTGGACAGAAGTCCCAGCAATGCAGAACTCAAAGCAAAGGCAAGCTCAACATGCCTATTGGTCTCTCCCAAAGCCTAGATGCAGGTGTGCAGCACAGAGGGAAAGAGGGGGCTCTTAAGGCTCATGAATCTTAGCGCTACCTGTGACTCGAGGCTTTTATCATTGACCATTGTAATTTAATAGTGTGTGCCTGCTTGTGTGCAGGCATGCATGAGAAAGTGACAAAAGTCAGAGACAGTGACTACCCAATGCATGTTGAGACCAGGTCTCTTCAAAGAGAACCAAAGTGGGGGAAACTCAATGATTAAATGATTAAAAACAGTTTTTGTCTAGCAACTGTTGTAACAGTGGATTAGAGATTCCCAGTAAGGCTACAGGATCAATTCTGAGCACAGAAGGACAAATGCAGACCTTTGGCTTACGAATGGGGTGGGGCTTAGTGTTTGAAGAATGACTGACTTGTATTGGGGTAGGGAATCTGTCTACATAGCATCAGCAGGATTCTGGCTATATCTGAGGTGGGAGTGTTCAAGACTGAGGTCTCTTCAAGAAGACTGTCAGTCATCATACCTGAGATCAGACTGGGAAGCATGTTCGTGGCATCCTCTTCTTGCCTCTACCTTAAAACCTGGTCACAGCAGCTTTGAATGAGTCTAGTGTGAGATAAAACTTGAGAAGGAGAACATTTTCTGAGTAACTCACAGGGAGAACACTTCTTGCCATTGTGGGTCCCAATTCAAGCACCCTACATGTGTTCCCTACTGGGTCATCAGTATTTTTTAGCTTCTGCCTTAGCCCTTGACCAAGTGTGCTGACCAAGGCCAGAGACCTACAGCCTCTATGGAAAGCCCCAGCTACACATACCTGGGCCACAGACTGAGCTTCTAAAGGAAGGGAAACAAATTATCCCCTCAGTAGCAATCAGCCAATTTAAAGTTTTGTTTAACTACTTTGTTATTCAATTATTTTCTTTGCTTTCCTAATGAATGAAAAGAGAGGTTCATAGTTTTATGTGACCATGGCCACAATGATAAATTACATAAATACACACACACACACACACACACACACACACACACACACACACATGGATTTGTGGTTATAACAGCACAGCCCCATTGTTCCGATGCCAGTGCTGGCTCTCTGTACTTAGTAAGGGAGAAATGGCTCATGGTGACAGCTACAATGGTTCACACATGTTACGATTTAAAAGAAAAGGACTTTAGGGTTAAAAGAAACATTTTGGTTAAAACAATGAGGTCAGAACTCTAGGGAAAAGAAGCAGAGGGGCTTGTTGCTGAGCTGGAAACAACCACGATAGACACGGTAGAGGAAGAACAGATATCTGGGCAAGAGAGATCAGAATACTTGGGCCCCAATGAAGCGAGAGAAGAACATGTGTATGGAAATTTCCTGTATCCAGTCTTCAGTGTCACTGACTGTTGAGGGCTGAGTGATGTTAACATCTAAGAAAGAGTCCTTCTACTTCAGGAAAGAGACCCAGACTATCCGCTAGACAAGAACGACTGTAACTACTTCATGGTAGTTGCAGGAACAATGAGAGCTTAGGATTACCCGCCCCTGGGATACCCACAAGTTCAGAGGGAGCAATAACAGCTAAAGGCTGGCAGACAGACCAGGTCAATGACTAACAGAACTGGAGTAAATGCATACAGAGTAGGGTTTCAGCTGCTCCAACTGGATGGGCAGTGTGGAAGCAGGCTCTTCCTTGGCTCTGCCAATGATACCCAGAGAATTAACAGGTCTCACTGTGACTGCCTCCATGTTTGCCTGGCTTCTAGTATGGTCCTGTAAAAGCTCCTTGACAATGGAGCTCAATGGATTTCCCCCTCTGGGAACTCCTTCTGCAATCAGAAGTTTCTCTCATTTTCCCTCATCTCCTCATGTTTCTGTAATTCTCCTTAATAAAGCTTGATTCTGCTTACCTTGGTCGCACAGGTGTTTGTATCTTTCATCTTCGTTGGTGTGCAACTATGACCTCAAGAGCCACAATCCCTGAGTGGTTTTGGTGACTTATGAGCATGCAGTGTCTTAGATTCTTGGGTCAAACACAACCAGGTCAATAAAAGTCTGTCAAACTGAAAGCAACATATCAATTCTTTCCTGGAGAGCATTCTGTGTGAATGGGAAAAAAAAAAGCAGACCTCAAATCCTCCAAATCCTGGAGACAATACTTTGACAACAGTGAGACCAAGCCAGGGTTAGTGTTATTGTTCTCATTTATAAGAAACAAAATGATAAAATTCAGATAAACAAACAAACAAACAAACAAAAACCAACAAAAAAACAAACAAAAAATTAACTGTCCTCGAGTACATGAAATCCTGGGTTCAAGCCAGAGCACTGAAAAAAGAAACAAAGATAATTATTTTCTAGTATGGTGTTTCACACTTAAATCTAACATTATAATATACATTTAATTTTCACAGGTTTTAGTCCTAGCAGTAACAAACAAGTAGACTACACAGTTGATAATTCACAAGTTAAGATGGAGTGAGTTAGCAAAATAGAATCAACCTCTTTTAAATGATGCAAATTTTTATAAGACAGCCAATGATTTTAGCACCTCCCGTTTGCCAGGCACTCAGCTTAAGTTCATAGACTAGGTCGCTGCTTTCATTTGGGAAGACAGTTCCAATGAGAGACTATCTGTATTGGGTGTATCTGTAGGAGCCTGTTATAATTAAATAGATATGGGAAGGCTCAGCCCATTGTGAGTGGTACCATTCCCTAGGCTATGTGTTGTAAACTGTGTAAAAATGAAGAAATCAGGATTAACACAAGCAAGCAAGCAAGCAAGCAAGCAAGCAAGCAAGCAAGCAAGCGTGTACATTCACTGTTTCCTTCTGTTCTCAGCTTTGGATATGATATGACTAACTGCCTAAGTTCCCATTGCTTTGAATTTCCTTAGTATATGGACTATAACCTGAAATTATAAGCTGAAATAAAACCTTTTTCTCCTATGTAGGTTTTATGTCAGGTTACTTTATCTCAGCAGTGAAAGTGGAACTAGAACAAGGGCTGATCACTTTTGTGTGCATGTATATGTGTGTGTCCGTGTGTGTGTGTCCGTGTGTGTCCATATGTGTGTGTGTGTGAGTGTGCATATATGTGTGCATGTGTATGTGTGCATGAGTGCGCATATGTGTGTGTCTAAATGTGTGTGAGTGTGTGAGTGAGTGTGCATGTGTGCATATGTATGTGCATATGTGAGTGTGCATTTGTGCATGTGCATGTGTAAATGTGTGAGTGCGTTGTGTGTGTGTGTGTGTGTGTGTGTGTGGTGTGTGTGTAGGTCAGAAGGCAATCTCAGGTGTTGTAACCTACAGTGTTGCTTCTTAGGCATTGTCTGTATTGTTTCACTGTCGTGAAAGAACTCACCAACATTTTAAGACAAGCTGGCCAGCGTGCCCCAGGGGCTTTCCTGTCTTCACCTCTGCAGCTGTGGGATACAATGCCAGGCTTTCTTTGCATGTAAGTCCTAGGGATGGAAGCCATGTCTTCCTGCTCATATGGCAAGCACTTCTCCCCAGCCTCAGTCAGTCTTTTCCACTGAACTATTTTCAAAGTCCAGAACAGTGAAACCCTTAAGGAAATGCTTGTCTTTTTCTATTTCTTGTCAGCTGTCCAGGATCCCTTTCTGTGAGCAATGACTTCCTCACTGTGCGTAGTGTTATGGGATATGATATGCTCTGGTTTTCCCAGTGGAGGCTGAGTGGGGCTCTCTCTTCCCCTCACATCCTGGAAGGCAGGGGTGGTCATGTGACTCTTCACTCTAGACCATGCATATCAAGGGAAGAGTGCACAACCTGTTTGGCACATGGTCTTTCCTATCCCTGCATAGGGGCTTGTTTTATGTACTCATTCTGGACAGAAGGAAAATTAGGCTTGGTGGACAAGAGAGGAAGCAGAAGGGACTTGGTTTGTGGAAAGCCTCTGGGGAGAGCACACTCTCCTCTTTACAGACTAGATACCTCTTAAAGGCCCCACTTAACAAATGCTACTTGGCCACCAAAATCCTGTCTAATTTTTTGAGGTAATGAGCGGTATTCAAATCATATCAGCTACTAAGATTCACAGACTAGATCTCCAGCAATAGTGTTTCTGTCTTTAGTGGAAGCGGATAACTTGTGACATACGCAGTGACATGGTAAGGCTGGGTCACAGAATCAACTGAGTAAGTACTTGCTCGGCACTACAGCATACAACAGGTTTAAACTGGATAGCCTAGTTCATGCCATTGGAGAGACCCTCTCCCATGGCTCATTGATTCTGTTACTCCAGACATGTGTGGAAAATAGATCCTTAACCACATGAGAGACACAGCTTCATCTTGACAGACTAAAGAGAGGAGACAGAGCTAAGCATCCTCTGCTAGACATAGGAGACAAAGCATGATGTCGACATTGACGGTGAAAAATCTAGATATCAGAGAAAGACAGTTTATTAAAGATATGTAAATGTGGAGTTTTAAAAGCACTTGAGCTTATGGTTAAAGAATTTAGGTTTTGCAAAAGCAACTTTTGAAAGAGTCTGTTCTGGCTTGTGGCGCTACCTGGGTAAGAGTCTGTCATGGTGGAGAGGCGTGGTCAAAAGAGCAGGAAGCTGAGTGGTTACATCCTCAACCTCAAGTGCCAAGCAGAGGGAGAAGTGTGCTGAAGATGTGAGCTCTCAAAGTCTTCCCTCAGTGTTGTGCTTCCTCCAGTAAGGCTGTCTCTCCCCGTGTGTTCAAACACATGAGCGTGTGGGCCACAGTCTCATTTAAACCACCACACTGTCCTTTGCTATTCTATGCAAATATTCTTTCTTTATAAAACATATTGGTTTTGTTTTCTAAGAGTAGGGTCACATGGATAAAATTTAAGTGGTTACAAAAAAGCATGTGTTGAGGTCTTTCCAGGGTTTTGTTATGTTAAGAAAAAGGAGGAGGAGGATTTAGGTTTTAGAAATCAGAAAATACTCTAACATAGATAGTCACACGGACACCCCAGGAATGACAGAGGATACAGGCACCACTACAGAGAAGGTGGATGTTCAAATGCTTAGGACACCTGAGCATATCACTCTGCTAACTTGGGATAGGATGGGGATCCTCTGTTGAGGGCTCATGGGTAATCAGATTCTATAGTTATGGCAACAAGATGAGGAGAGAGCAAATGAAAGAAGGTCTCTGGGGCGGGCTAGCTGGGAAACCAAGGATGAGTCATTCTTGTGGGGAACTTGCCATGGTGCTTACAATTGAGTATTGAGTGCTTGTCAGGAAACTGCTTTCAGAGGCATTCTGCTCCTGCCCAGATACTCATACCCTTCCTACCTGTGTGGACACAGGAGATGCACCTGCATTATCATCGTAAAGCTGGGTACCCTGGGATCCTGTTCCCCTTCCTTCAGTGTGGAGCCACACAAAGCTGGTCTACCACGCCTAGGTGTAGGTGACCATTCATCATGTCCCCAAATCAGAGTCCTGTGACAACATTCTGTATATCTCCCTGGCTATAAGTCAACATAGATTTGAGGGCACAGCCAGTGAGGCATGGAGCTTCTTGAAGAAAGACTTTGAAGGATGATTTCCCTTCATTACGGAGTATCCTGTAACTCTTGAAGCATGCCTCCGAACTCCATGGAATGTGATGTTCAGCTAAGCTGCACAGTGGAGGTTTCCATTAGCCATTACAGAAGGGAGCTTCTCCAGTCTCCAAAAAACAGCCAGTGGCATAACAGGGACCAACAGATGGCACTTGTCTCCCTCAGCTTCCCTGACTCTAGTACTTCCCTTTTTGTGTCAGCCAGGTGACCTACAAGCCCCTGTGCTTCCCAGGCCTCTGATGGACCACATGCAAGCTCAGGGTATAGTGGTAAAGTTGTTAGAGCTAACACCCTGTGACTGCCTGTGAAATGGAAGGTGAGACCCATAGTGAGAGGTCAAAGGTCAGAGGTGAGAGGTGAGAGGTCAGAGGTGGAGCCTGGTGAGTGGTGGCAGCACATCTGAGCACACAAGCTTCCTGTCTATGTTCTCTGTAAGGACACAGCTCTCCAAGTCTGATGGCATCCGATAAGAAAAGCCTAGCACTGACCTGGCATGGGGAACTTCAAAGACACAGGACTAATGGATGTGTGTGTGCTGTGCATGTCTGTGGTATGTGTATAAGTGGTTTGTGAATGGTTGTGGTATGTGGAATGTACATATATGGGACGTTTTAATGTGTAAACACGAAGAGAAAGCTCAATTTTAAGGTACTGACTCATTGTTGTAATCTGGAGGCTGAAGCCCTTTCTCCTTGATTAACTTGTGCTTGATTAACACTTTGCACTAATTAAGACAAAGCCTGCCCACAAGGTAGTCAAGCCTCATCCATACCACAGACAAGCCCCGCCCACACCACAGACAAGCCCCGCCCACACCACAGACAAGCCCCGCCCACAGTGCCACACTGCCGTGAATCTGCTGACTCCACATATTTAATGGTAGGCACACTGACAAAACAGTGCAGACCAGTGAGTGATTGACATGAGGCTGCCACAGCCAAACCATCACAGGACAAGTTAAGCATTTATATACACTCAAGGAGGATGGTGCAGGAATAGACAGGGATGGGGAGATGCGAGGAAGGCACGGCTGCTTCCCTTTAGCCCACACGTAAGAGCCCACACGGGGTGCCTGTCCACCTCACCTTGGAGACAGGAAGCAGATGACCAGGTAGGCTCAGTCTTGTACCTAATCTTGCCACCAAAAGAGTGGGAGCTGGGTCACCAGGGCCGGCCTTAGGCCACTGACTAGCGTTGCCTGAGCCCTTGCCCAGACTCAGTAAGGTGCTTTGCCGTGAGGGCTTTAGTCTTCTACACAGGTCATAGGCAGAAGCAAATTGGGGCAAATACTTCCTGAAGTCAGAATCGGGGGTGGGGGGGGTGGGGGGGATAGGAGGGTGGCTTCTTATTCTGCCCCAGCCCTGTCAGGTGTCTGATTTTTATCACAAGCCCTAATGTATAGCTCTGAGGCTCTGAGCCCCTGCTATGAATTATCCCTTCCCGTGACGGCGGTATCTGGAAAGATGGTTTACTACGAGGGACGTAATAATAACTCAGTTATGTATTGACAAATACAGCAGTATATACTCAACCTGTGTGAAGGGAGACGGATAAAGCTCAGCATTATTCAAATGATAGGTATCAACAGTCACACAAATCTAAGTGAAGTTACTGTCCGTCCACCTGAGTGACAAGCACAGAGTCCATGCCACGTGGCCTCTGTTGAACATGGAACAGTTGATAAGTCTTTTTTTTTTTTTTTTTTTTAATATGGCTGATGGATGACAGCCATTGGTAGAGCCGTGTGTACCAGGACTACTCCCAGGCAGGAACTTGGAGCCTAGATTGTTCTCTTTAAAGCATGTAGACTGTGTTTGAGTTTCTTCAGTAGTTAAGAAAGCGTACTGCTTTTGCGGAAGACTTGGGTTTGATTCTCAACACTTACAGAGCTGTTCATAACTGTCTGTGATCCTGATCCCAGGGGATCCAGTGTCCTCTTCTTATCTCTGGGGCCGGAAGAAATGCTGTGCTACATATTCACATACGTTAAAATAAATAAATAAATAAATCTTTAAACGCTTCCTGCTACCCACTGTGGCTGTCTCATTTTCCTTTGGCCCTCTGTGTAATGCTCCATCAGAGAATTTGTTCTGGTTTTTTTCAGAATTTCTAGAGAAAACAAAATGTGTGATAATACTAGAAATGAACCAATCTTAGATTTGGAAGTCTGGACATTTGAGGAGAAAGAATTTCATGTGAACAGAGCATTGAAATGAGGGGATTTGTAGTTGCCTGTGAGATAAGGCAACAGCCCTGCGGCTAGTTCCCCACTTCTAGTCTCTCCTGATGAGAGAGTGGGTGTCAGAAAAAAAAATGTTTGCATGGAATGCAATTTTCTGGCTTTAAAACCAGCAAGTGGGGCCTTGTTTTCCAAAGCCTCTCTGAGAACATAGAGTTTTTGTAGTGAAGTATCCTCTAATGGTAAGTTGGTTAGTAAGTGCCTTAATTGCTTTCCTATTACTGTGCTTAAACACCATGACCAAGCCAATTTATAGCCAAAAAACTACATTTGGGTTACAGCAGGATAAGAGTCCACCATGGCAGCAAGCCTCAGGCATGGCAGCTGGAGCTGAAAGCTGAGGGCTCATAGTCTCAACCGCAAGCAGAAAGCAGAGACAGTGAACCGGAAGTGTAAAGCCATAGACCCTCAAAGCCTGCCCCTGTAACACATTACACTGTCAAAGCTCCACCTCCTAAATCTCCCTAAACACTGCCACCTACTAGGGATCAAGTGGTCAAATGCCCCAGACTATGGGAGTATTCTTGTTCAAAACACCACAGTAAGTAAAACTCACTTGTTGAACATCTTTCCAGGACACACCATGCACCATCATAGGGAAGCCCAAGAAACACAAGGCAGGATTGGGAAGTGGGAGGTTTAAGGACTTCCTGGATACCCACAGGGTTTCCAAAAAGGGGAGGAAGCAGAGCTGTTCAAAGTCACTTTTGAAAGGAAAGCTAACCATGCATAATTTCACGGTAAGATGCTTCAGCGTGGTGGTAGCATAGAGCTGATCTCTCTCAGAACTTTTCCTCTCTCCTCTGTCTGTCACCAATACATACCCTTCCCTCACCTCCCCCTCTCCTCAGCTGTCACAGGGAAGCCACTAGAACCCCAATGGCCATTTTCATGTGCTCTTCCTCACTCCACCAGCAGATGTATACAACTTTAAGGCCTGTTGTCTTTCAGAAGGGACATCACATTGCAGAGACTTACCTCTGTTTCTCTTGTGCTAACTCCTGGTGGACATTGTCACCTGCTGTAACCCTGCTTCCTGTTGATACTGCAGGTGTCACACCACACAGCAGCATGACTAAACGTCTTGGTTTGATTCCAGGTCAGACATTCTTGGGAAAGCCGCAGTGATCACTGTGGTACTTGGAGTACCATAGTGTGTTGGCTCTTGTCTCAAGAGGAGCAGTTACTGACATGGAAACTGGATTCCTTGAGAGAACAGAAAGCTACCAAGGAACCATACAATGGATACTGTTTGTTCCACATCCTTTGATCAGACGATGCTTTCTGGTTTATTTTCTTCAATACACCAAGCAAGAAAGAAGACAGTGGCGTTTCACTCTTTAAGTTACAGGTGTCCAGGCCAGGCTTCAGGGGTTTGAGTGGATTGCAAGGAGACCAGGGTGCTGGGGTGTGTACAAGACCTGAGTAGCTAGAACACAGTCTACTTCTTATCAGTCACAGTGTTTGGCCTTTTTACTCCTGGATACCTTTTTTAAAAAAATAAAATTCCATCTTTCAAAAAATATTTCTTTTACTTTTGAATCGTATTTCTCTCTCCCTTTCCTTCCTGTAAACCCTTTCTGTTCTTCAAATTTATAATTTATTGCCTCTTTTCACTAATTGCTGTTACATGCATTTAAGTAACACACACACACACACACACACACACACACACACACACATCTTGCTCAGTCAGTATAATGTTGCTTGTATGTGTCCTTTCAGGGCTGACCAACTGTTATTCAATAGCCAGTCAGCATGTTCTTCCCCGGTTAAGTAACTTGAAAGGTCCCTCCCTGAGGACGAGTCTTCATACTACCAGAAGGTGTCTTGCAAGCTTCCAAAGGAGAGAGGCTACCAACAATCCTACTCATCTATGATGCAGATATACCATGTCAATGACTAGCATGGCACAGTAACCCTCAGGGTGCAGCAGTGGCATGCATACCTTGATGGTAACCAATAGCTCGCCAATTGGACTTTAAACATGCCCAGCAAGAGGGAAAGTATTACTGGAATAGAAAGCCCAGCCTATGATGCAGGGCTGGTACAATCATGGATCTTGGAGAAGAAGGTAGAATGGCTACCTTAGTGAACTAGTGTAGCATTCTAAATATTTGTCTTTATATATAAACTAAGTATAGTCCTCACTTTTTATAACAGACAGAGACCACTACAGAAAACCACCACCAATTTTGGTTTTGATGATGATGTGATGATGATGATACTCTTTCTGTATGGCACCTTCTCGATGTAGTCTCTCTCTTTCTGCTCAGGGTTTCTCAGCTAACTTGGGACAGTTATCAAGCTTCCTGTGTTCCTGGCTCTTTCGTTGGACATATAACTGGAAGTCTCTGCAACCCTCCTGCACGGGCTATGTCTCTGTAACTTCCTTAGGACAATGGTAGGTAGTCAGAAGTGAAACTTCCCTCCAGTTCAAGAGTAGAAGAGAGAGAAAATGTCATGCAATGTTCCTTTCCTACCTAGGGCATCGGTAGCTGTGGCAAGTATTCAAGATGCTTGCTCCATGAATAACACAGATATAGCAAGGGGTAGAGGAGGGAGGGGAAAGGAAGGGGAGTACAGAGGGAGAGGGGAGAGGAGGGGAGGGGAGGGAAAAGGGCGAGAGGGAGAGAGAGAGAGATTACTATGGTTTGTGAGTACCAGGGGTCAGCTTTACCAAATGGAAACAGTTTTGAAGCTTGGACATAAAACAGTGTTCATATTCTTATCCATACCAAATGTAAGTTTAAAACTGACAGAGTTCCACTTCCTCCTGACAAAGCAAAGAACCAGGGACTGGGTGGTGTATGGCCAGCAATAATCTGCATCTTGTGGCCCTGGAATCTGGAAATCTTCAATCTGGGAGTCAGGGCTTGGGGAGGACCCTCTCCTGATGTGCAGACTGCTGCCTCACTGCACCCCCACCTGACAGAAGAGTCAGAAAGCTCCCTGAAGTACTTTTTTTTTATAAGGATGCTAACCCACCCTCACCGTCAGGATCTGATTACTCTGCCAAGGCCCCCATTTCTGGATGTCTGTGGGTTTAGATCCCTGCATATGCATTTCGAGAGGTTGCATATGCGCCACCTAACAGATGGTTTAAAGAAGGGAAATTGAGTTTGCAATTTCAGAGACCTGAAGCATTGAAAGAAGCGATGGCTTCTGATCTCCAAATTACGGAGACAAAATTGAAAAAAAAATATCAGAAGGACCAGAGTGAACTGAAAATTCTATTTGTGGCATAAATCACATCAAGAATATGTATTTAGAACAGACACTATGCAAGGTTCTGGGTGGATCAATGCTTAGATCAGAAGAGTGGAGGGTGCAGTGACTGCAAATACTTAAACTTGATTCGACCCTGCAGGAGAAGAGAAGATACACAGACTGTTGTTTCTGAGGCAGACCATAAGAAGCAAGAGAGACAAGTACAGAAGCCAGGGCAAGGCAAAAGAGAAAGTGTGGCTCCTGGGGTCAGAAGAAGTAGATGAAGAGTCAACATGGAGATTTCAAACTCCCTATAGAGTCCTGAGTGCTGATGGGCAAGAAGTGGAACCAGGAGATACCTGGATGTCAAGAAAGCAGAGTCTAATAAGAGCAGTGGTAAAAGTGAGAAGGGAGTACTGAACAAGATCAGCAGGAAGTAGTACACAGGAAGTCAGCACAAGGAGCTGAATCAAGAGATAGTTACACACACACACACACACACACACACACACACGTAGTTACATACATGTATAGAAATAGTTACATATATATATATTCTGTTTACGTTCTCTCTCTCTCTCTCTCTCTCTCTCTCTCTCTCTCTATATATATATATATATATATATATATATATATGTGTGTGTGTGTGTGTGTATGTAGTTACATATATGTTACGTAATATATGTAATATACATATATATACATATATAGTGTGTGTGTGTATATGTAGTTATATATATATATATATATATATATATATAGAGAGAGAGAGAGAGAGAGTTACATATATATATGGGATGCCAGAGAAAAATATATACTGTGTATATATGTATTTAATAAATGAATAATATGTTTTGTGTGTGTATGTGTATTTGTAATATTTGCATCTAAAAAATAAAGAGCTCTCAAATTTTGTCAAGAAGAAATTTCATAATTCCTTAGTTCTGATCTTAGCTACACATTTCTATTTCAGTCTCCCAAGTCTGTCATTTCATTCCTGTGTATTCTGTGCCTGTGAAAGGTGGTAATGTCTCATGATGACGGCTGATGTTTCCAGGCACCATGCTCTCTAACTTTTACTTTGATGCGATATCAGGCTGTATTTGAGAAGAGCCCCAGAGAATTTGGGGTGTGTGGTGAGACAGTGGGGAACTTACCTTTCTTCTCTCTCAGGTACAGGAACGTGAGTGTCTTGGCCAATCAAATTTCAGCAGATGCAATTTATATCACATTGTCATCTTTAAGGGATCTTTAAGAACCAAGAGATGGTTTGCATAGCTTTTCCTTGACATAATGATCAACAAGTCCCAGATACTGACCTCTAGCATGGTTGAATGGGCATGTGTGTGAGGAGCAAGCCTCGGCCTAAACAGTGACTTCAGGTGCTTCTACTTCAGCACAGTCAGACCTACCATGACATGACCTGTCACTACATCTATCCCTGGTGTCCTTTACTGTCCAGAGGTTTGATTACTTTCCTGTGGTTTATTAAGTTTATCTTTTCATTCAAACTTTTGCCCTTCCATCTCACTTAAATCCTCCCTCGGACCAGGTTGAAAGCCATGGCTCCAACCTAGATCTAGTTCTTTTGCTGGCTCCCTCCTTATACCCAGTCTGCTTTTTATTCTCTCGTGCCTCTGCCCACTACCCTGTCTAGAAAACAAATTTCATGAGGTCTGTTCTTTTTGTTTTGTTTATGGAAATGAAGTCAATCTGTTGTAGGACCTTGTTTTATTTACTGTGAAGGTGGACACTGTCAACTTATAAACCTAGGGGCATCTAGCAGACAATCTGGGATATTGGTGAAGGAGTTTTTACATTGGATTAACTGAGAGGAGAAACCTACGTGAAATATGGGTGGGTCATACACTCTTCTGTAGTCCTATATTAAGGAACAGGGAAGAGTAGTGCGAACGGCCAACACTCCTCTCTCTCGGCTTCCCGGATGTGGGTGCAGTGTGACCAGCTGCTACCTGCTGCCTTGACTCCCTTCCCTGATAGACTGCACCCTCGAATTGTAAGCAAAAATAAATCTTGTCTTCCTGAAGTCACATTTTCCAGGTATTTTGTCAGGGTGGTGGAAAAAGCAATAAGTGGTCTCCTCACTTATGGAAGAGCATAAAAAAGGCACTGAGGAAACACGAGTCCCCCAGACTGCTTGCCTGGCTCATCTCTGCCTTTGCTCAGAGCACTTAAAGTCCACAGGCTAGATTTTCCCTTCAGAATCTATCATTGGGGTTGCTTCTTAGGGGCTGCTGTCCAACCAAGCTGCTCTGTTAGTTTCCCTCTTGTTGTTGGATAGGATATCACACCTCTCTATGTTTCCTCTCCTTTTCTGGTCTTCTTTCTCAGTCAGAAGTGATACTTCACCTCTCTCTTCATGACCACAATCCTGTGACAGACCTTCAAACCACTATAAAAGACAGATGCTTTTCCCTGACACCCTATTGTACATGGTGGAAGAGCTGGAACCCCAAATTACCAAAGAGCAGAAGAAAGCGTGTTGCCTGATGCACAGGTGGAGAGAGCCACTGTGCTCCTGTCCTCAGGTTAAAAACAGCACTCCGCACGTAGATATACAATAAAAACGTGCTGAAGTGTGCCGTGATGGGACCAGAGTCTCTCATCCCACGAGACCTGTCACCATTCCTAGTCACACTCAGTCAGTAAAGGAGACTCTAACGGATGGAAACCTCGGCATGTCCAAATTCCATTTGGAGGTCTGGAAAGAAGGAAGCTGACTTAAGAGGTCCCTAAGTGTCCCTTTGAGACAGCATTTGGCATAAAGCCTTCTGCATTTGATTCTGACCAAACAGCTCTCCACATTTTGCCCTTTGCTTTGGTTCCTTCATTAAGGACAAACATTTGAACAAAGTTTTAGGATGAGTCTACAGCTCAGGAGCTATGTGGGACCTTGACCCAACCCTGCAGAGGAGAAATGGAGCCCGGAGCTTTGCAGACTGTAAGATGTGAAAATATCTGAAGAAGGGATGACCTACTACAGGCAGCAGAAACCATTCACCTCTTGGAATCATGGAATACCCCAACAGGTCAGTGCTACTTTGATGTGTTAAGTTCTAACTTCTCAGCTGGAAGCAGAACCAAGTTGATTCAGCCTTCCCTTCCCCACTTGGCTTTCTTTTTCCTTACTGTGGTTGCACACAGGTGACAGGTGGCTTCTTGAATTGGAAATCCCTATGGTACTCTAGAGCTCACTGCTGAGGTCACTTGTGCTACTCAGAGAGCCTCTTCGGCCACGTGGTGTTCAGGAGGAAGTGTGCTCAGCCCTCTTGAGAGTCCTTGACAGGTGAGGTGGCAAGGGAGATTATGCACTTGGCAGCAGATTTCGCCTGAAGTGTGACTCACACGGAGGGCTTGGGAGCCTGGTTCTATTTTGGGCAGGTTCTCATTCCCCTCTGGTTATCAGTGCTCACAGCAGCACCGGTTATCTGGGAGCAAGCCCGGGGCAGAGTGTGAAGGGAGGAAGGGCCGGTCTAGTTACTCTTGAGTGGGAAGTAGAGCTGTGACAACCCCAAGTGAGAAGGGAGGAGCTGGCCAGGCCAGAAGTTCTGAAAGACTGACAGGTTTACCCTACTTTTAAGACCCTTGATAGCCCCTAAAGAGCCCTGCTGGGGACCCATGTGTGGCTGAGCCTCTGGGTCCTCTAACATGGAATAACACACTGCAATAGAAAGCTTGCCACCACTGGGAACTTTTGCCCCAATTTGTAAAATTATGCCTCATTGTTGAAAGTGCCTCAGGTTACCAAAGGGAGCGACATTAATCAAAATACATAAACACCGTGGAAGGGACTGCCTTCTCATCTAAGTTCAAAGAACAATGGGGGGAAAAATCTGTCTTTCTGCCATCAGAGGGTTTCTCTGTGGGTTCTGGAGTCTGCCATACACTCACCAGACTAGTTCAGTCTGGGAGACGATGTCTCTTTCTAAAACATTGCTGAGGAGGTGAAACCTCATGTGCAGGCCAGTCTGGGTGTCACAGGAAGCAGGAAAATGGCCACTCAACTTCCGAAAGATGGAGGAAAAAAAGAAGAGACTTCCAGCCGCGCATAACTGTCTACAGACACATAGCTGAAAGGCATCACCTGATGGCTTCCTGCCATGGAATGGAAGTGGCCTACCACCTCTGTGTGGGTGACAGCATGGGGGAATGGGGGAGGGGAGGGAAGGGAGGGGAAGGGGGAGGGGAGGGGAGGGGGAGGGGGAGGGGGATAGCACTGAATTCTATCTGGCGCCCTCTGCTGGCCATCACTGGAGTTTCTGCGGAGTTCTTCCTCGACAAACACAATGGGCTGACCTCTGACCTCTAGGATGGAGCTGCCTCTGAGTTGGCCCCTTCTCTTGCAGAAACTAAGTCAGATGACAGTAGTGAGGAGTTTCTACCAAGAAGAGTGTCATTAGAGAAGATCCATGTAGCAAGACAAGACAAGACAAAGACAAGAGAAAGGAATACAGGCAGAGGGAAGGGTATGGAGACTTGCATGTTAGCACTCTATGGTCAGAGATAGACAGTCCTGGGGCCCTGAATACCTGCCCTAGAGCAACCCCTGCTGTGAAAGTACCCTGGAGAGAAGGTATACCTACAGATATTGCAGGGGTTTTTGGGAGACCTTGCTGAGTTGGCTGTGCTCTTGTCTACCCACAGGAGTCCTAGGACCTAGGATATAAAGGACTTTTAAAGTCTCTTGCTCAAGCCGGCAGGTGTCTTTGCTGTCTCTGGGCCTCCTGGCTCCATGGTGTACCACTCAGCTTTCCATGATATGCTCTGTCCCCTCAAGGGCTGACCCACACAGTCTTCCACCAGGCTGTGTAGGAGGAGAGGAGGTCCCTCCAGCTTCCTGTGACAGGCTCAATCCCCTACCACTGCAACAACCAAAGAGCATCCTGGGAACAGAGGCCAGGGAGTCCTGACATCCACAGCCCTGATCTCTCTGGAGGTCAAGTATAATAGTGTAGCTGACTAATAGACCAACACTTAGAATACCGGTATTGAGATCACAAGGGTTTTATATCAAATCTTGGAGACACATTTCTGGGGCCAGATGGTTCCTCCTCTAGGCCCCTAAGAAAATAGAAATTGTTTTCTTGCTGCAAGATAAAATGTGACCCCTCCCACTCCACACACACACACACACACACACACACACACACACACACACATACTCGAAACAGAGAATCCGTATGACTCTCATAGAAACCAAGGTCAATGGCCATCCTTGCTCTTTTTTCTCTGTAATTAAACTGCTTCTCACTTCTGCGATTTATGTGTGTCCTTCATAATGATTCGTTGTCCTGATGGGACTTGCCTGGAATTTCTTTCAATTTCACGTAAATATTTCTAAACATAAATATTAATAAATCACACGCTGTCAGGTGCTTGATCCCTTCCACGCCTCACAGGTGGTAGCTCCAGGCCCTTTCTGGTTTTCATCTGAGACAAACTCCAGAGGATTGCTGGATTCAGAGCAGCTTCCGTGGGCCTCACGTGGAACTTTCACTCTCTTCTGACAAGCCAACTCTGACAGCATATTAAGAGGTGCGCACTCAAACATGGACTTCTAAAGACCCTGCATAAGCACGTTCAAATAAACAAAAAGAATGCTCTCAAAGGCACGCAAGCAAACTGCCGGGGAGTCACCATATGCACATCTAGTGGGCAAATACCATTTATCTTTAAATTATGTGAACAATTAATCAAAATGACTATAAGACACAGCCATAGATCTTACAGAAAATCTAATAAAAATGGTTAGATAAGACACATGAAGCCCAACTATATACTTTCACCTTGATTGATCCTGATTAATAACCATCATGTGGAATCTGTGGGCCTTCCTGGTGGGAATCTCTGTGCTTTGTAACTAGCAAAGCTGTGTGCCCAGTGGCTCTGAGGTCAGGGTTTTTGTTAAGTTTTAGGTCATCTCAGAATTTTCTTCTCCTCAGCAGCACTGTTGAAAGGGAAGAGGACAAGAGAAGGCATCTCAGTTCAGAGACTCTGATGCTTACTTGTAGATGGTTCATTGTTCACCTCCTTGGACTCTAGGTGGTATGAATCCACTCATAGAGAAACATGGTTTCACTGAGACTCAAGAAATCACAGTGAGAGTGGTTCTACCAGTAGGTTGTGATAGTCTTGTGAAGCCAGTGTGAAACGTTCTATCTCATCCTTCTTCAGCAGATCTGCACCTCAGTAGGTCACATGCAACAAACTAAATTCAAAGACCTCTGGGAAGTCTGAAGTATCACCATTACGGCCACCTCTTGAGGAGGAAGAAGAGCATGCAGCAGAGCGATGAGCTGGAAATCTTGCTCTTTTCCAGCCATGAGGACCTTCCTCAAGGCAAATCTTGGTCCTGAGGTGAGGTACCCACACGTGGGTCATGGGTTCTCTACAGGCACTCGTGTGTGGTAACACTTTCCCGTTTCTCGGGTCGTTCCTAACTAGTGGTCTCTGTATCTTCTTTCTACAGCTTTCTACTTGGCCCTGCCAAAGCTCGTGTAGGGGACAGGAACAGGTGAGCAGGAGATGGCATGGAGATGCCCTGAATCTTCTTTATATTGACCTCACATGAGGAAGTACATGGAAGGAAGAGGGCTCTGCCAGGAAAGGAAACTCTAGGTTTGGAACAACTCAAGGTTGAGCTATACCAAGGAGCCTCTAATTGGACTCTCAGGTCTTAAAGTCTATGCCACTGACTTTTGTGGCTCAGAACATTCGCCATCACCCACTAGAAGGGAGGCCCAGGCTCCCTTCCAACTCTCCCACACGAAGGGTAGCATGCATAGGATGAACCATAGCCCAGCAAAGAGAGATCCAGGTATCCGAGGAAGAGTCATTAGTGGTGAAATTTGGGGTGCATCTGTGTACCGGGAGAAGGTGGAGCAAAGAACCCACATTCATTCCCTAGATGTCACTCCAAACACAGCAAGGCAATGTGCTGATGCTTGAAGGTACAAGTTCAAGAGTTAGTGGCATGTGACATCAGGTAGACTTAGGAAAGAGATTATTTAGAGTCATCAACCAAACCTAGCCAGACTTCATGGTACATGTCTGTTATCCTTGCACTCCAGAGACTGAGACAGGAGGATGGCCAGTTAAGGGCCTGTGTGAACTATACATCAAAACTCCCAGTTTCAAAAACAAAAACACAAGTAACATAAAAATGACCATGAAAGCGTTTCTGGAGGGATCAGAGGAAGAGAGGGTAGACTGGGAGTAAGAGAGAGAGAAGAGAGAGAGAGAGAGAGAGAGAGAGAGAGAGAGAGAGAGGAAGAGAGGTGGGGAAGGTAGAGAGGGACTAGAGGGATAAAGGAGGAGTGTGGGATAGACTGGAGGAGGGACTGACTGGAGGAGAGGACTGAAAAGGAAAGGATGTGTGGAGGAGGAAGTGCAAGAACTGAGGGAGGAGTGGAGGGAGAGAGTGGAGGAGTGCTGGAATCTGGCCTCCTCTGGGCAGCCTGATCTGATCTTCCAACATGCCGCTGGACCTGTGGTAATGAATACTCTTTTAGAAAAAAAAATTATTGACTTTTTTATTAATGTAATTGGCATAGGTAACAAAATAATAGGTCATACAATGCTTTATGGCTTTGACTAGCTACTATTTTAGACTCTGTTTTGTTGTTTTGTGACTGAGTCCCTCCTATTATCAGACTCTCCAGTCCACACCACTGCCCTGTCTCTGTCACTTGACAGGAGGCAAGGTTAGACTTAACGAATGCCACAACACCTAAAAGAAAATATTTCAGCAAGAAGATACGCAGAGTCCTAAAGAAAACATGAGCCAAGTCGCAAAAGACTGAAGCAAGTGGGACTTCAGGTACACCTTCCTCAGATGACCCAGCAGTGAACTCATGTGTGGGAGCCCAGGGTGGGGGATGGGCGGGGGTCGCTGAGCTGGCCAGGCTTGCAGGCTAGAGTCCACTGTCCACTCCATGGACTGCATTCAGTTAGCATCAGATGCCTTTGTCCGCAGGGCAGAACCCAATAAAACCTGGGAAAGTCAATCAATACCGAATTATGGCACCAACTTGGAAATGCCTTTCCTGGTTGTTTCTCCCATCAGCAGCGCTGGAGTGGGCTCAGTTGCTGCACTGGCTGACACAATGATAAGCGGCGGTAATTTGCCTTAAAAACCTTAACGAGTGGATCATCGCACGGAGGAAAGGGAAGCAGACCCCGGTCCCACGGCGGCCCCGCGCCACGCTCCGCTGTGCAGTAAGCAGACAGCCACAGTGACATCGTTGCCTGGGCTCCCCAGATGCAAACCCTCTCCCTCGCTTCCAGAGGTAATGAGGAGGTAATGAGGCTTGGCCTTGGCGCAGGCCCTTCCTCCCACCAGCTCCCCCGAGGCCCAGGCCCGGAGTCTGCACAGAGACTTTTTACAACAGAAAGTGAGGAAGCCAGACCTCGCCGAGCTATCTACTCGCTTGCGGAAGAAAGCGCCAAGATACCCTCCTTGACACTAGCAGACCCCCTCCTTGTCACTGAAAGACTTGGCCAGGCTACTTAGTGTTTAATTTGTTTTGATGGAGCTGTGACCACTGGGGCCAGCACCGCCCTCCAGCCCTGTGCACCTCCTAGTCTCTTCCCGGGTTTGCCTGATCCGAGGTCTCAGTGATAAAACCCGGAAAGGTGGGCAGTGGGACTGTTTGAGAACGTCAGCTTAATTTGAGTTGAAAGGTCTTTGTTGTAAATCGGGGAAGGGAGGGGCCTGGGGACTTCAGCGAGTGTTTTGCTGGCAAGCTTGTTGAGATATGACTGCCTTTGTTGTGGTAATCTGAAATTAATTTGCACTTGAACCCAGCTTTCTTCTGGGCTCAATTTAAACACTGTTATAATTATGCACCCTGCATGAAATTGAGAACAGACCGAGATACACAAAGCTGACTATATGAATTCCCCAGGTAGGAGGTGCCTCCCCCCTCTTATCTCACAAGGTAATAAAACAAAATGTTCTGGGGGCCCACGCTTAAGAGAGAGGTACTTGCCTGAGGGGGACACAGTTAATCAGCCGTCTACACGCTGTACTGGGCGCGTTCACAGTGGTCAGTCGCTTCCTTTCAAAGTGATGTTAAACTTTCACTAATACTAGTTGATTTGTACCGTGCTTGTCATTTTAAAAAAAAAAAAAAATGAAAACTGTATCTTTCCTCCCACATAAATCTCCTCTCATCTAAGAAACTTCCTCCTGAGCACCCCATTTCCCAGATTTCTCTCAGCCTGGACAGCCACCCCCACCCCTCCTAAGAGCCCCCCCCAACCCATCTTCCCAGCACCTTACTGGTTCTGTTTCTTATCTATGGGCATTCTTTTCATTTTAACCCAGACTAGTATTTTTTGGTGAGGATTCCATTAGCTCCGTCAAGTCTACCTGGTTTGTCACTGTAAGGCTCAGAGGGTAAAGCCTGCCCCCAATTCCTCCTCTAATCAACCCATCAGATTTAAGGAGTATCTCACCCCTCCCAAAGAAAACAGTCTAAAACTCAGAAGTAACTCTGTGCTACCATAGAAAGAAAGAAAGAAAGAAAAAAAGAAAGGAAGGAAGGAAGGAAGGAAGGAAGGAAGGAAGGAAGGAAGAAGGAGAAGGAAAAAGAAAAAGGAAAAAAAAAAAAAGAAAAAGCCAGAGGCAGGCTGAGGGTGGGAGGCTTTGGGGATGGGCCAGTAGACCTGTGAATATACGCCACCTGGTCACTGGCTCACTCCATCACCCCCCACCCCAGCCTTTGTGTGAACTTCTCAATGTTCCACATCACCCACCAAGCCACATTTCTTTAAACTATCTTCCTCAGTGTCCACGGCATAGAAAGACTTCTGTTCCACCTCCACAAGATCAGAGAACACATGGTACAGTGCAAGCCCTGGACAGACTCCTGACAAGGAAGGCTTTCTTCAGGAGACATGAGGTTATCAGAGAAGGTTCCAGAAACTCTGCTCAGGCATTTGTAATGAAAGCATTTGATGCTACCCTTATTTAGAAGTAAATTCCTCAAGAATAAAAATACTTAGAAGCTTCAAATATAAAATCTTCCCCCTAAAAGGGATCTTCAACCTGTCACTCAGGGAGGAATGCCTATGGTAGATGTATTTGGCTGTACTCACTAGTAACAAATTTGCCTGAAAGAACCCCATGCAGTGGATTTTAGGGAGCAACATGCTTTGGTGGAACACCAAGTCTTCCTGGGATTTATGTGGATTCATGGGTTTGGGGGGATTATGAACTTTCCTATTCCAAGGTTCAGTGGCAACAGGCCTGCACCATCTACTGTTTCTCCAAACTTGTGGGGGGTGGGGCGGAACATGCATATGTCATTTCATTTTTTGCCCTGAAATCACTTTACTGAGTACTACATTATTTCCAACAAACTAGTGAGCCAAGCTTCAGATTTTACTGGCTGGTCCAAGAGGACAGGGTTACAGAGTCATCCCTGGAGCTCTGGGCAGTAGTGGCTATCATGCTGCAGTCTGGTGTGTCCCAGCGAGGGAGGGAATTATTTTATAGAGAAACGTGTGCCTCAGATGGGAGAGTGGAGTATCTGCACCACACAGCTCTGGCGCCTCATTCCTGTGACGCGGCACCCTCACTAGAGGACATGGTGCCCCCATCGTGATTAAGGAGTGAGGACTGAAGCTGGCACCGTGGTCCACAACAAGCGCGTGGAGGAGGAGGCCCCAAGTGAGTAGTGTGGAAACGCCCATTCCATGGGGAAACCTGGGATCTGCATGGCTGAGCTGGTGCACCTGCTTTTGCACAGTGGTGAAGAGGGGCAAGGGCAGTTCATAGTACCTGTGTGAATGCCCTGTAACTCAGAAGACACCTCTGTAAGCCTAGGTTGTGTAGTGAGCACGTGTGTTCCAGAAGCGGAATGGGGTCCTAAGATCAAAAAACTAAGGGCACCTAAGAAATCCGGGGTCACTGGAGAGTTAGAGGGAAGGCCATGTGGCTATACTTGTCCAGGAGTTTTTGCCTTGCTCGATAAGGCCTCGCCCCCTCTCCTCCTCCTCCTCCTCCTCCTCCTCCTCCTCCTCCTCCTCCTCCTCCTCCTCCTCCCCCGAGCACTGCTCACCTCTCTCTTCTCCTTCCCACCTCCCCTCCCCCTCTGGGCCTTATCTCTGAGCACTCAATCACTCTGTGTGCCTCCCCATTGCTCCTTGACAAACAGCCAGGGCCAAACAACCTTCCACACACAAAGCAGGGAGCAGCCTCTCCCAGGATGGCACCCTGATCTCATTATTGATTATCTGCTTCCTTGGGTTTTGTTTCCGGAAAGTTTGATATGGGGCAGCAGAGGTGACAAAAGATTGTCAGGAGCCCTGGAAGCTAAGTGGCCAGCGTCAGATCAGCAGCAGATGGTGGGGTGTTGGGCAAAAGCCACAGACACATCTTGACTTCATCTCTGGCGCCTTTATCTCAGATCTGTTTGAGCTCTCCCAAGCAATTTACTATCCTTGTCGCTGATTTTATCAGCTAAATGTGCCCCTGTGAAGAACTACTTTTTGAATGATGAATCAACTGCCCCCCCCCCCACCTTAAAGAGAGTACACAGCTTCAGTGTGAATATAGCTGCCTGAGTGGCTCAGGAGAACCTGTCCCTGATAATACCATCCTAGGAAGACCCTTAAGTTCACGTCATCTGCTGTAGCTGACTTGGTTTGCACAGGGCTGAGGTATAGAAGTAGCCCTACATGGAGCTCATACCACACACTCAGTCCTGCATGGGGGACAGGGTTCTGAGACACCATCTGGAAAGGTTGTCCCCATTTGTCTCCTCTTAGAGTCCTATGACATCTATTGATGGGCATTTGATTTCTATGGAGTCTATTCTGCTGGAGTTACTCAGTCCAGGGGCTCCTGATCAGCACGGTGCTCAAGTACAGCTTCTTTTTCTCAAGGGCTTCCAAACCTCCCGCTTCTCACTTCTGATTCCCCGTGGCAGCTAATCCTGTCCATGTGATAGATCTAGGACCAGCTAAGAGACACAGCTCTGGGCAGGTCTGCAAGAATATTTCCTGGAAGGATTAAATAAAAGAGCTAGAGTCTCCCCAGGAATGGACAACATCTTTGAGCAGAAATCAGACCTGAGGAAAAAATCCTTAGCTTTTACCTGCTTGCTTTCTGTCCCTACTGGTGAGTGTATCTACTAGGCTACTGTAACTGCTGCTGTTCCTTCTCTGACACTGGAACCCAGTTTCTTTGACGTTCCAGGAATTCACTGAGTGTTCATATCTATGGCAGAACTGCAAAGGCTTCTGGCCTCATGATCTGAGCAGTTGCTGCGTGCATTGCTGGGCTCAAATGGTATAAAACATTCTGAAAGACCCTCTTTGTTGCGTGCATCTATCCTAACAATTGACTGATGAATTCTCCAGCAGATCCCAGTTAAGTGAGGTGAACATTCAGGTGTGGGCCCTTGTAATTGAGCTACCTTTAGTGTTGCTCTTAGGACGGTCTCAGCCATGACAAGGTTGTTCTGGTGCTGACCTTGCCACACCTGTTCCATTCCTCTGACATCACAGAGAAATAGACAACCCTTGGTGCCTCTTCAGTGTTAGCTATCAGCACTGTTTTATTCAGACACAGTGGAGGTTAGAGAATGCATATGTAGAAGGTAATTTAGGGGATGAATGGTGCAGCTTGGCAATGGGTTTGGGGCACTGATGGTATGATATTTGCAGGTTCTTCTTGCTGGACAAGGTCCCATAAATTTGCTCACAGGATCATTGAGGGCATTAGTGTGGAATGAAGTCTATGACATTGAATATGGGAACCAATGTATAAGAGGTTTAACTTAGTTCAGCTGAGAAGGTATCATTTATTCTCCGAACCTGAATCTCCATTGGTCTAATTTTTCACAACGATTAGCTTCATAGTTCACCCTTTGTGAAGTCCACACAATGTGTGTATGACATCAATGTTACAAATAGGCCTCTTGGGCCATAAACAGGAGATTTAAACCTCAGCTTCTCCCCAGCATCCTTATCAAATCCACTGTGAGGAGCCTGTTGGACTATTGCCACCAAACCATTGCTGGCCTGAGTCTTCCTACTCCCCCCCTACTGCATATAGACAGGCATCTGCCCAACCCATGTGAAGTCCATTCTCCAGGACAGTCATGGGGCTCTAAGGACAGGTCCCATGACATGTCCTTCTTTAGAAGGACATCAGCCATCCTCCCCACAGGACTTGTGATATAAATTCTTACAGGCTTTCAGCGACCTAGCCGATTCTGGTTCTCCGTTGGCTCTCTATCATGTACACAATGGTCCCTTTACTGGACCTTCTAAGACCCTTTTGTATAAGGATCTTTGGACAGGTTAAAAAGCCCTTCTACCAAAACTGGGCATCATATCCCTCAGCTCCTTAGGAAGGGACACCTTCCCTTCCTCTCCCAAGCCATACTTTATCTGATTTTACAATTTAATCCCACAAAATCAGCTGATTTCCCCCAGCCCTATCTTTTTTCCCAATAAGGTAGGAGATGATGAGTCTTTCTTATATCACACCTGGTAGATAGTTCTGTCCTTGGAGAGACGAACTCACATGGGAGTGTATAGTGTGCACCTTCCCTTGGACAAAAGTGAATGCTTAGAATTTGCGAAGTCCAGACTGTACTCCTGTCCCTGGAAGACTGTGGGGATGTTCACTTCTTCACCCATCAGGTTCCCAATCTACATCAGGAACTGCTAAACCTGAAGGGCACTGTGCTGGGTAAGATTCCTTTACTTTTACTAACAATTTGACGGCTGACCAACCAGAAATTTCTGTACAGTAAAATCTTCTAAGAAGTTTGAAATGGTTTCCAGTAGTGGTGCAAGGGACCATGGCACAAAGAATCAACTTTATTACCCTGATCTGTGTCAGCATCACATGCGGTTGCTGCTGCTTGCTACCTCCTGAGTTTGAGATCACCCACTGGGCTCTGGGATACAGGGTACAGGGAGGAGATGCCAGACAAAAGTCTGGACACAATTCTTCCATTGGAAAGTGGTCGATGCGTTGTGTCAATGACGATGTGTACCCATGGCCTCCATGGTCATCTGGAGCTAAGATCTCAGGGTGGAGGCTCAGCCCACGCAGAGGTTTCCATCAGCCCCATCTATACATAGATAAGACCTCAGGACAGTTTGGTCTTTCTCTTCACTGGGTGACCTGGATACCTGATTAAGATGGTCTGCATCCTAACTGCTTTTTTCAGAGGCAGAGAACATGGGAGCAATGAAGGATATCAGAACCCCTCACAGAAAAAAGAAAGAAAGAAAGAAAGAAAGAAAGAAAGAAAGAAAGAAAGAAAGAAAGAAAGAAAGAAAGAAAGAAAGAAAGAAAACTAATACCCCTTTCAGAAAAAAAAAAAAAACAAACAGGTAACTCCAAACCCCTTTCCTGAGAAACAAGAGATCAGAATGCTTTCCAGATGGAAGTCAGGGTCAGAACACCTCTTACAATACTGTTAGTTTGGGGAAGACTCTGGAATGCCAATAGCTAAGACTGTCTTCAAGCTCAGGGAGAGATGCGGTGGAACCTGTTCAAACCAGATCTTCTCATTGTCCCAGAAGCATCTGCCTCCAGGTGTCCTATGACTGCTTGTGTTTCTTGTTAATAGGAAGGAAGGATCTAGTAGATTCTTGGTCCATGTCTAATGGCTTCATTGCTTTTCAACTGGACTCAAACAAATGTCTGGGCCAGTAGCCTTGCTGCAGCCAACCAACACCTGTGTCCTGAGGCTCTGTGCTGAGCTCCTGGCCTCTCCAATTCCTGTGGGTGAAGGCTTCAACACTTTCCTGGTAAAAATCCCTGAAGAGCCCAATGTTAACACAAGCTGGGTGCCGCTCTGGTTAAAACCTGACCATTGAAGCTGGAAAGATGGCTCAGAAGCTAAGAGTACTCACTGGTCTTCTGGAGGAGCCAAATTTCGATTCATTTCCACCATCACATTGAGTGGTTCTTAACTGTTTGTAACTCCAGCAGGTCTGACACCCTCTTCTGGCCTTCCAGGCACCTGCACACACATACCATAAACTTGCAGACACACATACATACACATAAATAAGAATAACAAAAAAAAATCTTCGAAATTTTTTGTTTGAAATTGAATTAAAAGATAATTATATTATGTCTCCCCTCTCTCTCCTTCCTTTCCTCCTACTCTTCTTAACTCTCCCTCCTCCCTCCCTAGCTCTCCCTCCTTCTTCTGAAGTTCTCCCTCCTTCCATCCAAGCTCTACCTCCTCACTCCCCAGTTCACCTCATCCTTCTCTTTAACCATTGTTGTTACATATATAGAGAGACAAAACAGCCCATAAATATAACCTGCTGAGTCCAGTCAGTGTTGCTTATATGTTTACTTTTCTAGAGCTATCATTTGGTATCGGATAACTGAACAAGGTCTCACCTGGGAAATGCTGATTTCCTGCTTCTCAGCAGTTGTTAATTGCTTATAGTTCTCCATCTAGAGGTGAGGCCTGTAAGATAATTCTCCCCAACTTTGTTTCTATGTCAACCATTGTTGGAATTGTTCAGGTCTCATGTAGACATTTGTATTGTTGAGATTTTGTGACTGTAGCTTCCCTGTCACAGCTACAAGATGCACTCAGAGAGGGAAGTTCCTGCTCCTCTAGTTCTTACAATCTTTCCACTCTCTCTTGCATGATATTCCCTGAGCTTTAGGTGTGGGAGTTGCAGTAGAGATATGTCAGTTATAGGCTTGCATTTGACTAGTTATGGCTTGCTCTGGTCTTCTTGCTTTGCCCTTTTTACCCAGTCCTGTCTGGTAGCTCATAGGATGGTGCCTCTCACATCATGGCAGGACTTCTGTCTTCTGTTTCTAGAGGCACACATCCAAAGACATGTCTCCTAGATGACTCACATCCAGGGAAACTGAGAATAAAGAATGACAATCAGATACAAGCCTTTCCAATTGAGTCTGATTTTCAAAGTAGAGATATTTGTTAAACTAAGACTAAGCTTTCCCTTTCTATAGGCACAGCTTGAGATCCATTATGTGTTGCTCTGATGTTGTATCCTGATGAAGGAGCACAACAAACATTTTTCTTCACCTTCAAATTTGGCATTTGAAATGAATTTGAGAGAGTCAGAGCAAGCTGATGTGGGGAGTGTGGAGATTCATGAGAAGGGTTGGAAGGAGGGGAGGGAAAGAAGGAAATGATGTAATTATATTTTAATTAAAAATCATATATATATTACATATATTTTTATAATACATATATATAATTATGTATGTATATATATTACGTACATACATACTACATATGACTTTGACATTCAGGCTGAGGTTGTGATTCAGTGGTGGAATGCTTGCTTATCATCTCTAGAAACCTAGAAACAAACAAACTAGCACCACACACACACACAAAACATGAGTTGGGCATTCACTGTTCAGTTTTAAGTGTCTGACTATGAGTCTCAATGGAGAATGGATGGAATAGTGAGCTCTAGATTCAGTGAGAAGAGAAGAGGGCCCTTGATATCCTCCCCTGTTCTCTACACACTGCATACCTGCACACACATATATGTATGGCACACATATATGTGCACACACATGCATGTGAGTCTCAACAAAAATACTTAGTCCTACCTTGCTCAGGTTTGCTGGTAAACTGATAATTGATGAATAGACCAGAATCATTTAGAAGTTCTGTTATCAAAGCCCGCAGTTATGAGGACTGAGGTTTCAACCCTTAACAAGATGTTTACACCTTCTAAGGTTCATGGCATTTCAAGAAGAGGGGATGAGAAGAGTATAGGAGCCCAAAGATAGAGAGAATTGTCAAGAAATGCAATCATTTGGGCAAAGCATAACCATTATACCCGTGAACTCATGGCAGGTGCTTACAACAGATCTTCACAAAGATGTGCCTGCCGATAGTCAAGTGTCGAATGAAGAGGGGCTCAAAGAGCTGTGACCAGCAGTGCTGACCTATTGCAACTGATAAAAGAAGAAGGGAAAGTCTTGCTTTCAGTTGTGTCCCCACTAGTGATGCCACCAAACTCCTGTGGGGAGTTCCAACCCAACGGTCACATAGATGGCCCTGATTAAAGTACACGAGTTACAAAATAAACACCAGAGTCATGAATCTGGGAAAGGGACAATAGGAATGGGGTGAGGGGGAAACAGCAGGATAGAGAATAAAAGCATTCGATGAAATTAATCATATGTGCATATACAAATACATATACACAAAGATAAAAATATATACATAAATGAAATTGTCAAATAAAAGTAATCAACAGAAAAGCAGCCAGAAGCCCCTAGCTTGAAGCCTTCATGATAATGGCCTTCCTGCTCTGCATGACAAGTGGAGACAACAAGGCTTCTTCTGTCTAGGCTCTGCCTGTGTTCAGGACTCAGATGTTGAGACATTGGGTTAAACTCCCAGACTAAGCCAGGTACGGTGATGCACATCTGTAATCCTAGTATTGGGGGAGGCTAATGCAGCAGGATTGCCAGTTTAAGAGCAGTCTGATCTAAGCAGCAAGACTCTATCTAAAAAGGTAGAAAATAACATAACGCGATGTCCTGCTGAGCCAATAATGTGACTGAGCTCAGCTGTGCCACCTGTGACCCTGAGGAGTGTGACAGCATCGCAGAAAGCTTGGGAGAGCTCCCTAGAAAAGGGACAACAGTTTTGCTTTTGTAGATGCTGTAAAGGACCCCGTGCTCATCTCCAGTCACCCAACATACTGGACAAGTAAAGCACCAGGAACACTTCCACAAAACTCTCTCCAGATACACAGACATAGCAGGAGCACTGTCCACAGTGGCTGGCTGATGTCCTTAATAACCAATCACACCTTAAAGAAGCCCTATAGATCCTGAGTCAACTACCCATGTTGCCACAAGGCATCCAAGTCCAGGACTCACGGCCAGCCCTTTGTCAATCAAATACTCAGCAAAGCAGCATGGTGGGAACAAAATGCCACTTGTTCCACCAAGCAGCAGGAGGGATCTTACTCAAGAAGGAGCCAGGCACAACCCAGACCTGTGCTGGCTTTCACTTGGGCTCAATTTCTTACTTTGAGAAAACTTTTTCCTGAGGAGACCATGGGACTTTCTCGATACTTTTGCACTGCCAGGGCTTTCAGTGAGGGTCTTAAGTAAAGATTTCTGCATCTGGTCATGCCATGAGCCTCCAGGTGTCTCCAGAGTCTGCCCTGCTTCCCAGGGACTCCAGCTGAGAATGAACTTCTTTCTTGGTATTCTTAACCAGTCGCTTGCAATTCATTAGTATTTAAATTTATGCTAATTTCATCAAGGTGTGAAAAGATCTTTTTCTTGCATATACATGAAAGAACCATATTACTATTCAACCGGCTTCTTCCCCCTCTCTCTCTCTCTTTTTTAACCCAAGAAAATCTTGTCTTCACCTAACAAAAGAAAGCAGAAATAAAAAGGCACAGTGTAGGAAGAGTGGAAAGTGAGTTCTTCACACGTAAGATTGATTCACTTCGTCTGGATACCAATGATCACTAGAGACAGCACAGGCTGATGAGAACAGGAAGCAGCTGCACTGGGCTCCTGGAACCCTAGCCCTTTGAAAGAACACCCTGAAATGTCATTTCCTTGTCACCCCATTTACTCAGGCATTTTGTACCACGACATGATAAAATGCTGTGGTTGCCACCAGCGCGTTCAGCCTGCGTATCTCAGCACGTCCATTCAGGGTGTAGAAAGAAATCCTCAGCAGTGGCCAACACCTACACTCTCACCTCAGCATCAGATGGAATTGAGCACAAGCTCTGGCTCCAGCTGCTCTCCACACCCTTGTCCTGAGAGTCAGCTCACTCAAGCCTCTGCTGCATCCCCTGCAGGACCACTTGCACTAAAGGATCCCAGTCCACATTGCTTCGGACCCCCTCTGACAGTGCTCAGTGAGGCCATCATTAGGCCTTGTCTTCCACCCTCCTCCTGATGCAGTTCAGCGATGTTACGTTGGCCTGTGCGCCTGCTGATGGCAGATCGTGCCACTGTTGTATAGATTTACTGTCATTCTGCACGCTGCCCACATTTGACAGAGGCCACATGTAGTGCAGTGGGACAGGGCTGGGTTAAGTATCCCTGCCTCTTAGATGTAGCTCATAGGATTCCCAGGCAGGCAAGACAAGTCGATGCCTCACCACATTGATACTGATGACAGGTGGATCTTAGTGTCACTCTCCTGGCAGTCAGCCTCACCTTACCATGATAAGGAAGGCACTCCTAACCCTCCCTGTAGATTCTAAGACATCCTGTTCTTTTGCTGGGGAAAGAAGAAACCTAGGATACAATCTCCAACCTAATTGACTGTAATCCTTTGGGTGGGATGCATAACAGCTGCTCCTGTTTTAAAATTACCTTTTTATATGCACAAGTGTTTTGCCTGTGTATATGCACTATGTGTGTGTAAATGTCTGAGGTCAGAAGAGGGTGCCTGATCCCCTGCAACTGGAGTTATGGGTGGTTGTTAGTCGCTAGCTGGTTTTCAGGATTGAAAGCCAGTCCTCTGCAAAGGTAGCAAGTGTTCTTAACTGCTGAGTTATTATTTTTTTCAGCCCAATAACTGCCAATTTTAATGAAGAAGATCTTTTTCTGAAAAAGAGCTTTCAAGTTTTGTCATATAAAAACCAAGCTTTCTTCCTCCTCCTCCTCCTCCTCCTCCTCTTTTTCTTCTTCTTCTTCTTCCCCTTCCCTTTTCCTGCTCCTCCTCTCTTCCTCCTCTTCCTCCTCTTCCTCCTCTTCCTCCTCTTCCTCCTTCCTCCTCTTCCTTCTCCTTCTCCTTCTCCTCTCCTTCTCCTTCTCCTTCTCCTTCTCCTTCTCCTCTCTCCTCCTCCTCTCTCCTCCTCCTCCTCTCCTCCTCCTCCTCCTCCTCCTCCTCTCCTCCTCCTTCTCCTTCTCCTTCTCCTCCTCCTCCTCAGATAGCTATTTATTTATTTATTTATTTATTTATTTATTTATTTATAATTTAGCTTTTTACCTTTTCAGTTTGTTTTTGTATAGACTGACCTGCAACTTGAGGTGACACTTGCCTCAGTCATCCAGGACTTTGGGATTATATGTGTGGTTTTATATTATTTGTTTTAGTTAATGTACAAAACCATGGGTCTCATCCTGAGCCTTTCATACCAGTGTCTTTCTCTTATTCACCTCTCCAGTGCCATGCTCCCCGCTCCCTGACCTCTCCATTCGCCACAGCTCCCTTCTGCTTGTCAAAAATCTGCACTAAGTTTCCATTCTGTCATGAGAGAAACACACGAACCATTTTTCTTTCTTTTCCCCTATTACTTCTGCTTCTCTTCTCCCTTTCTCTGAACACCTTCCTCCCATCTCAGGGCTCCCTTCTAGTTCATATCCTATTTGTACAATTGAGAGTCTGCCTTTGAGAGAAAACAAGC
This sequence comes from Mastomys natalensis, assembly GCA_021653895.1. Taxonomy (NCBI): domain Eukaryota; kingdom Metazoa; phylum Chordata; class Mammalia; order Rodentia; family Muridae; genus Mastomys; species Mastomys natalensis. Next base: position 569,784 of record JAJTUV010000597.1, read on the forward strand.
AACAGTTGCCTTTCGGGGTCAGGTTATTTCTCCTAGTACGATGATTCATCCACTTACCTGCAAACATTAGGATTTCATTCTTCTTTATGGCTGTATAAAACTTCATTGTGTTTGTGTGGCGGCACGTGTGTGTATTTAGTCTGGTACCCGTGAGTGATGAAGCCAGATAATATGACCCATACTAGTATACGAGAGATCTGTTTTGATTTTTCACTTGGTACAATCTACAATCATCTGGGGATGGAGAGTCATAGTGAGACCTGTGGGCAAGTATGTGTGGTTTTACTGGCTGGCTTATTGAGGTGTGGAGACTGCCCTGAATGTGGGCAGCTGTATTTCCTGGAGTGGACACTAGACTGACTGAAGGAGAGAGGAGAGTTGACTGAACATTAGCATGCATGCATTAACTCATGTGCTCTTGACTGTGGATGGGATGTGACCGGCTGCTTTAGGCTCTTGGCTCTTCCACTTCTCCACAGTGATGATCAATAAGTTGAAATTGTGAGACAAATAAACCCTTATGTTCCTTTAAGTTACCTTCTTGGGGGCAGTCTATCACAACAGGAAAGAAAGCCAAGGACACATTTAACTTCTCTAGTAAGAGATTTCAAATAAGAATGTAAAATCGAAATGTAATGAGGCCTGTGCTCATATGTCCTTGACTGGCCTTCTCCCTTCCTCCAGATAAGCCTGGAGCCTACAGGATTTAAATTCCCTTGTGACTTTATGACCTAGAGTCTTTCCTTATCCCTGTAATCCTATCCAGGGCACACCAGGAACCCTCATTTTATGGCCCTTAGCGACCCTTTGAGATGTAACTCCAGAAGCCACTTGCATAGACACTGTATTAATCTCAATTAGTTAATTAATCTCAATTGTCAACTTGATGAGATCTAGAACACCAGGAAGATAGGCTTCTTGGCAGGCCTTGGGAAGGATTATCCTGATTAGTTTAATTGAGGAAGGAAGATCTGTCCACTTCTGGTAGTACCATTTCCGGCTGAAAGTTAGGAAAAGGAGAAACAGACCTTAGTTCTCTGCTTCCTGACTGTGAATGCAGTGTGACCACCTGTCTCAAGCTCCTACCACCGGGATTGTTATGAAATATAATGCAAGAAGAGGGTCTCCTTCCCTGGCCCATGCCACGATGTGCCTCTGAGAAATTACGACATTCAACAGACCTGGTGAAAAGAGGTTTATTGGGGAGAGGGAGAGAAGGAAGGTCTTGGAAAGCCATAGAATCAGAGATGTGAACTTGTAGTAGACAGCCAAGCAGATGGGAGCAGAGTCATGGGGGCAGAGAACAGAGAGAGGGGATGCAGGGAACAGACAGCTCGAGTGTCCGGATGGGTCTTTTCTATCCACAGCACACCCTATCATACCTGGCAGCAACAGATGATGGCATCATCAATTGCTAGGTCCCAGAGGGCAGGTCAGCAGAATAGCCTGCCTGCTATCAAGTAGTGCTGTACCATTTTGTATGCTAACAAGGTCTGCTGTACCATTACGGATTCACTTTTCAACTACAAGCCAGAATGAATCCTTTCTCCTTAAAACACTCTTGTCACACTAAGAAAAGAACTCAATTAGACACTTAATCTGTAATCCCTTATGAAGCCTACACTCATGCTTGGGTGTGTCTTATCTTTCCCAGATGCCCCTCTTATAGCAACTCCTAAGTCTGAATGTACATTAAAATCTATTCCTATTAACTGCTGATGCCACCAGTCATGTTGAGGATTCCTCTTTTCTGGCCAACGTGTGTTGTCTTTTGTTTTCTTGGTGACAACCAAGGTAAAATAGAATCTCAAAGTACTTATAATTGCTCTTCACTAATGGCTAAGAATGTTGAACACTTCTTCAAATACTTATTGGCCATTCGTGTTTCTTCATCTAAGAACTGTCTAATTGATTGTATGATTTGATGTTTGGGTGTTTAGCTTTTTGAGTTCTTTATGGATTATAGATATTAGTCTCTTGCTGGATTTAGAGTTGACATTTTTTTTCTCATGTAGAAAGTTGGTGGGAATAGGATTAGAGGTCATTTTAGGAACTGTTCTGGAAAACTATACATTGAAACTGTCAATGTGTAGTTGATCAGTCTTTCCTATTCTGTAACATGTCTTCCACTCCGTTGACTATTTCTTTTGCCGTGGGGAGGCTTTATGCAATGCTAGTGGTTGGTTCATAGGATGGTTACTTCCTGTGCTTGGACAGTTGCTGTTCTGTTGTCTAACACTGTGGGACAGCCTGGAACTCATTATTTAGCTTAGACTTCCAGTGGACTTACTGCAATTCTACTGCCTCTGAGTACCTCAGCCACAATGCTAAGCATGACTATAGAAAGATCAAACAGACACACACACACACACACACACACACACACACACACACACACACACACAGGGCGAGAAAGGACAGAGAGGGTCAAATAGTGAGAGATTGTCTCAGTTTACGGATGGGTCTCATTATTAAAGAATGGTTTCCAACCATCTTTGTCTGGACACTCCAATCAGGTCTAAAAGGGAAGCCAGAAGAATAGTGTTTATTGCATGTTGATCCCAGAGCACCCCCATCCCATCCTCCATTGTTAGATCTTGCTGCACAGTGTTGCCTTGGATTGTTGAGGTTTTTAACTCAGCCAATGAGCTCAATGTCGAAGTGTTAAGTCCTTTGTCTTTAACAACAAGCACTTAGCTCATCTAAATGAATAGAAATTGCTTTAGTGAGTTACAAAAACCAAGGTCTTTTCAATGCACCAACAATGACATTAATTATTTTCGCCACTGTCTTATTTTAGCAAATACATTGATTTGGAATTTCACTTAAAATGTAATAAGTTCATTGACTGTCTAAGCTAGATAAATGTAAAAACATTATTAATAAATCAAAATGTCAGCTGATGGTGTGAAAACCCTATTGTAAATGATATATTATATACAACCTGGACACATTGTTGTTTTCGTTTGTGTGTGGGTTTAAGGTGATCTGAGAATTTTAGCCATCCATTGGCTGGTTACAGTGAGCACAGCATCCACTGTTCTTCCTTGGAGTACCTTCTCAGCACCAGAGAAGTCTGTCAACCTTAACAAACAAGGACCCCGTTCCTCACACAGAAAGTGAATCTCACATTCAAAGCCTGCAGGGGTGTGTGTGTATGGTGTGTGTGTGTGTGTGGTGTGTGTGTGTGTGGTGTATGTGTGTGTGTGTATGTGGTGTGTGGTGTGTGTGTGTATGTGTGTGGTGTATGTGTGTGTGTGTATGTGTGTGTGTGTGTGTGTGTGTGTATGTGTGTGTGTAGTGTGTGTGTGTGTGTGTGTGTGTATGTGTGTGGTGTGTATGTGTGTGTGTGTGTGTGTGTGTGTGTGTGTGTGGTGTGTGTGTGTGTGGTGTATGTTGGTGTTTGTGTGTGTGGTGTGTGGTGTTGTGTGTGTGTGTATAGTGTGTGTGTGGTGTATTGTGTGTGTGTAGTGTGTGTGTGTGGTGTGTGTGTGTGTGTGGTGTGTGGTGTAGTGTGTGTGTGTGGTGTGTGTGTGTGTGTATGGTGTGTGTGGTGTGTGTGTGTGTGTGTGTGTGTAGTTGTGTGTGTTACTTCACCCAGAATCCGGCCCCTCCCGGTGGTGACCAGAGAGATCTGAATGCTTTTCCTAAATCTTTGTAATCCAATAAGCTTTTGTGTTTAGCTGCTTGTTTTGAAACTTGTCCCACCCCAGACTGTGCCTCACAAGGTCCCTCACAGGCAGGTGAGTGCCTGAGGGCCTGATCATTATTCAAGGCGAGAGGCCTGCTCAGCCCCAACCAGAATGTAATTTGTAATTAACTGTCATTTACTTCTGTCTGCATTGACTTGTTGTTCAAAAGACAACGTAACTGTGCTGGTGACCGGTCTCTCCTTTGTTGTGGATATAATGTCTCTCAGATCTGGTTGTTTTCACAATGTTTAAAAACCCGGGGCTTACTCTCTTGAAACTGGGAGAAGACAGGGAATTCGTTGAAATAAATCCAACACAAATAATTTGTTATGCCGTGACACATCGCACATTCCATTCGATGAAGCAAGCGCAGACTGGGCCAGATCATTGCGATGGTTGAGGGCAGCCTTCTCCGAAGCACAAGTTCTAAAGCACAGTCTTCAAAAGTGGTCCGTTCTGTGGCCGTGGACTCTAATTTATGCTGGCTTTTCAGTTTAATTATTTGCTTGTCACACTTTTCATTAGGAGAAAAATAAACAGAGTGTGTGGCTAGGCCTGGATTGGATGTCTGTGTTCCTGAGATTGGCAAGTCATTCCAACTTAAACTCCTTGAAAATTAACAAAGCTCCGAGAGTATTTGAACAGAAAACACTGTGAGAGTATTCGGAGATTTGAAAAGAAATCATTAGATGCCCTTGTAAATAGATCCCCTAAAACCTCAGTTTTGTTTCTATATTTGGAGGATTATCATGGTCTGGAGGGAAAGAGCAACACCTCTCAGATGTTTGAATTCCACTGGAAAAATCTCAAATTGTTTGCTGTGTGTGTGTGTGTGCCTGAGTGCCTGTGTACATGTGTATGAGTGTATGTATGTGAGTGTGTGTGTGTGTGTATGTGAGTGTGTGCATGCATGTGTGAATGTGTGCATGTGTGTGTGCATGTTATATGTCTGCATGTGTGTATGCATGTGTATGCTTGTGTGCGTGCCTGTGCATGTGTATGTGTTGTAAGTGTGTGTGCATGTATGTGTGTGCGTGTGTATGTGTGTGTATATGTGTTTCATATTACTGCCTTGATTTCCCTCTACACAAGGCATGCAGTGGCATCTACTTGTCAGACCAGCAGGTCTTTGTGTGTTCCTGGCATGTAGGACAACAGAGGAGGACACAGAAGGTCATTGAACATGGGATAGGACACTCTTCACTAGTCACCATCATTCTCCCCAAGGTGCCTGATGATCTGCATTGTGTCTGATTAGGACAGGGCCACAAGTGCACAGGATTCACTGTCTAGCCCCCTTGGATAACAGAGCCATCCTATCCTAGGGGAAGTCCCACAGCATGCCAGCCAAATGCAGTACTTACAGCAAAATGAGGTCAGCCTGGGGATGTGGAACCTCAAGGCTAACAGAGCGAGTTCAAAGTCACTGAGAACATGGAGAAGAACATTGCTCAGCTTCCGAGTATAGGAACAAAATATCTTAGTCAAGCTGCTCTGTCTAGAACAAGACTAGCAATTCTGCTTGCAGAGACAGCACGGACAAAATGGGGGTGGGTGTCAGAGCCACAAACAAGGAAGGCATCCCTTCTGTGTGGCTAGGAGGGAGGATCTTGCTTCTTAGCCTGCTTCAGGATTGTACATTGGGGAGCTCCTGGATAGCCCAGGTGTTCAACATGAGAAGGTCTCATGGGAAACGCTCCACAAAAGAGAATTCGGATTCATACCTCCCTCCATGTTCCTTCTTAAACGTGACTGGGAATAGGGTTGGACCCTTTGGATAAGGGTGTACCTGCTCAAGTGTACCAGAAAATTCCCAAAAGTACACATCTGATTGTAGACACCCAATTCCCCTTATATCTGCCCAAGTTTACTCGTTAAGTTTACCTGGAACACCCAAGGTCACAGGGAAATGCCAAAGTTCACCTGTAAGTGAACACTCAGCAGTTTAGTTCCCAGATCCATGCCCACACTGGATTCCACAGGTTCCTGTGAAACTCTCATAAAGTCATTGCTCCTTCTTGATAGTCTCCTCCTCCCCACTCCCCTCCCCTTCCCCTTTCCTCTTAATTCCCTTCCTCTCTTCTCCCTCGTTCCCTCCCCTCCCCCTCTCGCTTTCTCTTTCTCTCTCCAGTATCCCTTTGCTTTGCGTCCAAGTTACACAGAAGTAAGAGATGACAGTTGATACAGATAGGCCAGTTTAATTACTTGTCTGCTTATGTCTGGTCTCTGCCAGCTCATGCAGAAGCTTGGCTTTCTTCTAGTAGCTTAAAAACCTGCTCAACTGCTAGAGATTTAGTGTGAGCCTCACATCTCAGGCTACTGTTCAGATAAAATATGAACTAGATGAGTCATCTGTCTGATTTGTTATCCAACACTGTGATTCCCCAGTTTCCCCAGACTCCATTTGAATTTTAAGAGATAGACCATTGGACGGACACACTGACATATAGGAAGATATGGATACACTCGTAAGTTCATTTTGTAATTTCTTTGAAACGACACTAAAATGCCCCTTAGGTTGTCTCTGTTTGGAAAGCACATACTGTATTCATAGGAAGATAGACTTATAGTCAGGAGACCATTAATAGTGTAAATAACATACAAGGATTTCCTCTGTGTTCATTTAAGCCCCTCCCAGATTTAAAGATCTGAACACACCTGTGCCGAAAGCTTATTGTAGAGCCTTCTGTTAAATTTCAGGCACTGTGCTTAAATGTCTGGTCAAGTACCTTGCCTCTCTGTATTAAGTTGTGATCATTATGTGTGCCTTTTGTGATCCTGGCCTTTGTGGATTCAGAGAGAACTCTTCAGAAGTTTAATGCTCAGCTATCATAACCATGAATCAAGCTGAAAGCTGCACTCTAGGGTTTCCTTATAGTCCTGCAGGGTGTTTTAACTTTTTTGATGTGTGTGTGTGTGGTGTGTGTGTGTGTGTGTGTCTGTGTGTATGTGTGTACCTGCATTGCATATGGTGTTTATGCAGATAAGTTTGCTTGTGTGTGTGTGTAATTTGTATGTGTATAGATGCAAATTAAATACATGACTGCATGTGTATATTTCTGTATGGATATTCAAATTTTTCTTGCCATTGTTATCTGAGATGGATAGTTTCCCTTGAACTGAAGCCTAAAATTGGGTGCTATAAGTTTCCTATTGCTCAGTTTATTTTGTAAAAACCCAAGCAAGTGAGTTGTACTGCCCAGGCTGTGGTGGCACGTGTTTTTAATCCTGTAGGGCAGAGTCAGACAGAGGTGTGGAGAGCCACTGTGTGCTGCACCCTAAAGATGGCGCTGGCTGAAGAGTGCTCCTTGTGATAAACAAGTCCTTATTTGGCTGTGAAGCTGTGCCTGGGCAGGGAATGGTCATGTGTGAACTGACGTGGACGTATGGGGAGATGACACGTGGCATATGCTCATTGGCCTTTTCGTAGATATAAGCCTGGTCCCCGGGGTAGGAGGGGGTCACACCTGCTAACTGCAATCCTGATTAAACTGCCTTGAGAAGGAACTTGGTTGTCCTGTGTTTGATTTCCTGCTGGTCAGGAAGGGCGCCGGACACAGAGGCAGGAAGATATCTGTGAGTCCAAGGCCAGACTGGTCTACCGGGTGAGCTCCAGGACAGCCAGGGCTGTTACACAGAGAAAGCCTGTCTAGAACAACCAGACCAAACCAAACAAAAACAAAACAAAAGATTAGAGAGGAACAAGAGCCCACTCCCCTCCGAGGAGACCCCCAACCAAGCTTCTCCTTTTTGATATGTTCTGGGGTTTGCCTGATGTCAAGAGAAGGGCTGGTCTATTGTTCATTGAAAGCCCCATCACAATTTTCCTTGGAAGTAAAGCCCTCTCAGAATGGCTTCCTTTGGGCTTCTGTAGATTTTCTGGCTGGGGTTCTGCCCTGGCACACAGACACGTCATCTACTGTCTGGACAAAGTGACCTTTCCAGTTGTGATGCCTTGCAATGACATATTTCAAGCTCTTCATCCGGAAAAACTGGATTCAGCTTGAATATGAGGTTGAATAGGGAAGGTCTACATCAAGGGAGAGGAAAATGTCACTTTTATAAGACTGAATAAAGAGACAACCTAGGAGCTATACTACCCTGCAGGCAGGCAGATGGCCTCTGAGATGCCCAGGCCAGGCTATGGATTTGCCCAGGAGCTTTTGTGTCTCTGTAAGAGATGCTCACAGTAAACTAGAAAGGGCTCATTTGATTTGATGGCCAAGAAGGTAGCATAGTTTGCTTAATTCTTTCTTGACTCTTGGGTCAAAGGCTTGTCTCCCACTTCGATGTCACCACAGTTTGGTTCTGAGGACATTGTTTTGCAGTGATCTTCTGGCATTGTCAAGTTAAAACTAACTGAACATACACCCCAACAGACTCAACGAAAAGATGTGGAGTGCTAGTTTCCAGGAGTCTTTGCAGCAACAGCTCACTTGAAGTTCTGTTGCCATTTTACCTTCCCTTTGGAATGATTCCTCTTATGCCTCCTTGGATTTATATGACAGCATCAGGAAAAGAATAATAATAATAAAATAAAATAACACAGGAATCAGCAGTCTAGGAGAGATCTCCAGAAGGACAAATGTGTCCAGTGTCTGGAAAGGGGCACTCCTGTTCTCAGGCCACATTTGACATTGCTGAAGGTTTTGTCTTGATTACTTTCAATAAAGCCAAAGTAAGGATGACTGTCTTGGCTCACTAAGCAACAAGGTTCTATCACTAATTACAATCCTTTATTACGGGTAGTTTAATAGGTTTATGATTGGCCATAAAACAATTCAGTATGGGAGTACATAAAAGGATCAGCTTATACAGCTGTGGCATCTTAATATCCAGCCATTGTAATCATTTTATGATCTCTTATGATGGTGTCTTTTATTAAAATATTCACATATGCCTTTACACGGGCTGTGTTGCCGCCAAAACTGGGAGGCAAAGTGAAAATCACATAAATACATACTAAAATGCCTAATGAGGCGTCATGAAAACTTCCATTGTCAGAAGTACGTCGACCAGATCACACGTGTGCAGTCTCATTACGGGTAATTATAATAAAATTATAAGTGCCGCAATAATTCTAACCTTGAAGGCGCAATAAAGGATGGTTATATTTGCCTTCCTAGCCCGCACATCTGAGGCGTTTTCTTCATTAATTATATTTCACGTTAGAATAATTATGTTGTGTAAGATGGAAATTCCGAGGCATGTGCTGGGTCCCAGCACTCTGTTCCCTCTCTTGTGAGTTTAATTATAAACACTACCTAAAGTTACACTCTGACAGGCGCCATGTGTAGTCTGCAGGGGTGGGAGGGGGCTCTTGTTGTTGGTGTTAATTTTAGTTTGCAACCCAATTAGTTAAGTCAATAGATAGAAGAATGAGCTTTGGGGCCTTGAGCCTGTTTCGGCTTCCACACCCTGCCCCTCCCACCAGAGTGCAGTCCTTGGGAGCAGGATGCTCACTCACAGTCTGTGCAGACCTTTATTCCTATTGTTCCATCGACACTCTTGAAACCTATTTGTCCAGTTGTGACCTAAATATTTGCTTTTATTTTTCTGGCACACTGAGTGTTGTGTGCTGCACTGGGTTTGAGGCGAAACTAACTTGACTGTAAATTGTGATCTTGGAGAGTAAATAATTTGGGAATTCAAATCTATCGCCAGAGATTGAAAGTTTATTGACTGTATTTTATGCGCACTAACAAATGCATGTGCTTATGTGCGCGCGAGCGCACGCGTGTGAGCACCCCCACACACACACACACACACCTTGTATCTAAGCAGACCATGGGTTCTGCAGCATTCTCTCATCATGACTTGCTTCACTGTCTCTGTCAGAATTCTAATTTAGGGAAGTTGAGAGTCACTTTAGCCAAGGAGACAGGAAGTGAAAGTGTTCTTTGGAAGCTGTAGGGCAATTTCATCAATGTAAACTAGTTAGGCAAAGTTCCTTAAGCATCCCACTCTTAGTGGATACCTTTTGTAACTTTCAAATAAAATAGAAACTTAACCCAGAGGTGGGTAAAAAGCCTGGCTGAAGTTCTCTAGGGAATCACTTTGGTGAATAGACCCAAATGGCTTGTAATTAGCATATAAATTGTTTGCATGTAAATGGCAATCTTAAAGGTATTTGAGAAGTTTATTTCAGATAGGACCCCCTGCCACCTTGTTTACAGTAACACCACACTGGGCTGGACAGGATTTTCAGTCAGAAAACACCCTCTCTTACCCCTAGAGCTTCCCACCCCTCCCGCCTCTCAAGCACAAATTAAAAACCGGCAACACACCAATTAATGAAGTTTATACAGTATTCAGTCAAATCACACCATGGAAGCTGTAATCCAAACACCAGAGCTTGATTATTATAATTTATTTAAATGCAATGCAGTGTTTGTCAAATGCACAGGGCTGGAATCAATAGGTAGTTTAAAGTTTATTTCAAAAAAGCAAGCACTGGAGAGCTCCGCCCTTTGCTATCCCGCAGCCTGGAGACTTGCCTCTCCCTGGAACGTTAGAGGGTCAGGGAAAAAAGGGCAAGCCCTGAGTAAGGGAGTCAGTCTTCAGCTGAAATGGCTGAATGTTGCAGTCACCAGGCATTTCTCTCTTGGAATAGGCAGCGAGAGATCCAGGAGCTTGCAAACATGGAGCCCCAGGCAATCTTTCTTCCTGGACTCCCAGGCATTCCTCAGGAGCTACCATCAGAGGACGGTGGCCCATCCCCCTTGTGGGACAATGGCCCAACTCCTTCAGCTGAAGCAAAGGAAATCCTTTCCCTATTGCAGACTCTGCTGGAGGTGGAAGCAGCATGCCCCTTTTTGAAATTGCACTCATCCTTAGTGGGAATAATTGGGTCTCCCTGGGGAAATGGTGGGACAGAGTGGTGTGAAGTGGGTCTTCGTGACTAAAGGGGCCTCCTTTGCCTTCCATATAGTTAACCAGTTTGATATGCATGTCACCCTAAGAAACAGAAATGGAAACTCTTGTCAGAGCCTTCTTGTAGAATCCCTCTCTACCCCCTGTGAGGCATCAACACAGTAAAGCCACTCCTTTTTAGAATGACAAAATTCCCACTGAGCTAGCAGGTCCCCTGGCCACCAGGTGTTCCAGACATCTCTAAGGACCAAGTTACAGAAGACATGACTTAGCAAACACGTGGTTTCCAGGCTCAGGCCTGTCATTCATTCAGCCATTTCTCCACAAATGTAAATGCATCTCTGGGTTTTTAAAATATCTTTCAGCTCATATTTTTCCTGATTTAAAATACACCCCCTCCTCTTTTTGAGACAAGGTTTTATGTAGCCCAGGCTGGAAACAGTCTTGTTGCATTTCCCAAGATGACATAGAACATCTAATTCCTCTGCCTCCTATTACCTCCTAAGTACTGGGATTATAAACTTTTATCATTTGGCTTGTGTGAGAATAAGCATAGAGTCCTGTAGTAGGTACATAGTTTACCATCTGAGCTACAAATTCCTTCACCACAACCCTAGCTGGCACCAAATACGTTGCTGTAACTGGTTTTTTATTTATTATTTTGAATCCTTAAGAGCAGATTTCTTTTGCTTTAAAGTTTTTAAAAAGTTATTTACTTTTATAGGCATTGCCATTTTCTTACATGTATCTCTGTGAGGGTGGCAGATCTCCTAGAACTAGAATTATAGATAGACAGTTGTGAGCTGCCATGTGGGTGCTGGGAATTGAACTTGGGTCCTCTGAAAGAGCAGACAATGTTCTTAACTGCTAAGCCATTTCTCCAGCCCCTAGGGCAGATCTCTAATAGTAGAAGCTCAATGTCAGCAATTTGATGGAATTTAATTTTGATAGCCACTATCAAAATTCTCCCCAAGAATAGACCAAACCCACAGTTCTGATTGAGTTTCTGTCAATTTGACAGAAGCTAGGGTCATACAGGAAGATGGAACTTCAACTGAAAAAATGCCTCCATCAGGTTGGCCCATAGGCAAGTCTGTGGGCATTTTCTTAATTGAGATTGAAGTGAAAGGGTCCAGAACACTGTGAGCCCATGAAAGCTGACACTCCCAGCAGGTGGTCCTGGATGTTATAAAAAATCAGGCTTATAGTTTAAATGAACTTTTCTCATCTAGGATGACAATACTCCCTTAAAGAGCCAGAGACCTCTATCAAAGTCACAACAGTATGACATGCCTCTTTCAAGTTGTTGAGCATGTTGGTCATGGTTGTTCAAGAGACTCCCAAGACATACAGATGGTAGCTATTGCCCTCGATCATCTCTCCCCCACCCCCGACCCAGAGGTGTAAAACTGGAGACACCTTGCACTTCCAAAAAAGGGTCCAGAGACTTCTGAACTGATACTGAGTGGCTCTTTTCTGAGGACTAGCTTTCACAAACAATCAAAATTGTCGTGGAACCCAGTCCCAGTGGTTACATCTACAAAACATTCTCGCACTTAAGGCTCAGGGAGCATAGCAGAAAAGGGGGCAGAAAGATAGTAAGAACCAAAAGATCAAGGAATTTGCTGTGTGATTCTACTTCCTAGAAATGCTAGAAGCTACGCCAATGGAAGTCTCATCAACATGACTACTCAAATGTGAACTGAACAAAGAAAATACCAATGGACCAAAGTGAATGGGAAAAAGCCCAAGAGGCCTCAACTATACACAATGAACTACAAGCAATTTAGAAATTAGGAAAAATACTCTTCCTAGGGGAAGAACACACCAAATGGTTATCTAATACTGAATATCCAGCCCTGAAAACTTATATAGGATAAACACTATACAAACTGAGCAGTTTACATTCATGAACACACACACACACACACACACACACACACACACACACACACACACACCAGCAGTTAATGAAAAGAAGCCATGATTTTGAAAAACAATAGCAATATTGGGGGCAGGGTTGGAGGAAGGAAAACGAAGGATGATATGATTTAATTATAATCTGAAAAAACCCAAGTTGATCAAACAATGAGCAAGCCACTTCTTCATGGCTTCTGCTTCAGATCCTGCCCCTCCCCACCGCAGGTTTCTGTTCTTAACTTCCTGCCTTGTCATCCCTCAATAAATGACTATGATCAGGATATGTAAGCTAAATAAACCCTTTCCTCCCCAAGTTGCTTTTGGTTATGGTACTTATCATTGCAATAAGGAAACTAGCTGTCTTAGATGCCTACCATAAAAATGTATTTATCATCTATCTATCTATCTATCTATCTATCTATCTATCTATCTATCATCCATCCATGTATGTATGTATGTATGTATGTATGTATGTATGTATCTATCTATCTATCTATCTATCTATCTATCTATCTATCTATCTATCTATCTATCTTCTACTGTCTCTGTATCTGTCATTTTTGCATCTATCATCTATCTATGTATCTATGTATCTATCTACTATCTATCTATCATTTATCTATCTATCATCTATCTATCTATCTATCTATCTATCTATCATCTTCATCTATCTATCTATCTATCTATCTATCTATCTATCTATCTATCATCTATTGTCTCTATATCTGTCATTTTTGCATCTATCATCTATTTATGTGTCTATCTACTATGTATCTATCTATCTATCTATCTATCTATCTATCTATCTATCTATCATCTATCTCTGTATCTGTCATCTTTGTATCTATCAACTATTTATGTATCTATGTTTCTATGTATGTGTATGTATGTATGTATGTATGTATTATCTATCTATCTATCTATCTATCTATCATCATCATCTGTTCTCTATCTCTACCTCTGTACTTGTGTGTATGTGTATGAGAGAAAGAGAGAGAGAGAGAGAGAGAGAGAGAGAGAGAGAATGAGAACGCAATGGAGTTTTAAAACATTTTGTTTTTGTCAAATATCAAACCCTGACTGTTATTTGTGTTTCCATTTTTTTAACTCTGACTGAAGCTGAACTTACTAATTGTGTGTTTATGTCTATTTTCTGTGAAGCCCGAGTTCACATCTGTCACTCTTCTCCTAGTAAACTGTATGTTTCCCAATTTCTAAAATTGTTAGTAATTCCAGAAAGCATTCCCTTGTCCATGTGTGAGTTAAATGAAGAAATGAAGAAAACTGGTATCGGATTTGGAGGAGTTTCACAAAGAAAATGCACAGTTATGGCCTGGTGGAGCTGAGTAGCAGGGTGAGGTACACAATGGGGACTCCCATTGACATTTAGTTACTCTCCATTTTTCTGGCATGGTCTGTGGTTTGGGCATCCTTCTTTGGATGGCTTGTTTTCTGTGAGACAAAAACCATAAGTTCAACTTAGGTCCACATAGAATCTTGCCAGAGATGTTTGTGGAATTAAGTTCTTTGAGGAAATTGTCAGCTGCTTTGGAATGTGCTCTAGAAGCCATTTTCAGTACAGAGATCCAGCAAGTGAGTGATTGAGTCTGGTAATTCCCAGCAGGAAGATGTGAGGAAATTCAGCATCTACCAGTGTGATGTCCTTTATGTCAATGAAATGAGCAAGCGATGTACCCTGTGGTGTGGCTGCTGAAACTGCATTCGGCTAGGGGCTGCCAGGCAGAGCAGGGGGAGACATCTCCATGGAAACAGTCTCACCTCTCCTCTCCAGAGGCAGGGGAGTCCCATTAGTATCAAGGTCTTCCTAGATTCCTCATCAGAGACTTTGCTGCCCCTGGAAATTGAGCATATGCTACATGAGGATAAGAGGCTGCTACTGTCCTACATGATAACCTGCATAGGGACAAAGAGAAGTTCAGGCAAAAACTTGTGTCCTTCTTGCCATTGGCTTCCATGTTTTCCCTCTCTACCTTGACCCATTCTGTGTTATTCATGCCAGCGATGACAGGTGAGTCCAAGTCTGCTCCGTACCTCACACACACCTTCCCCTTTCACCTTTCTAAAGACCATCCGGAACTTCTCGGTATCTCCGCACTGCACTCAGTCACACCTGTTGCCAGCTCTCTTGGGAACTGGATGGCTCTGGAGTGCCTCTCTCGCTTCGGTATTAAAATGGGTTTAAATTTTTTAATTACATTTTAAATATTAATATTTTAAATATATGTGTAAATACACATTAAGACTCTCAAACAGAAAACTCTCAGAACCACTAAGGATGGATTGAAGTGGATGAAAGTAATCAGGAGGTCTGGGTCCTGGACCTGATCTCTGACTCCTGAGTTAGATGGAGGAGTCTGGGCACCACTGAACTAACTGGTCCAAGTGCACTTGGCTTGCAAAAGCATCCAGACTTGGAGTTGGCAACTCCAGGAGCTAGACTGTGGCTATAGGAACAAAAGAGAAGCCCTGAAGGATGGGCCTTGGGCTCTTTGACCCCAGGACATACTCTCCTAGAAACACACTGTCCAAGAGACATGTCCTCTGGGGAGCTTCACACAGGGCTCAGGCCGACTTCTCTATCCTTCTATGTCTACTACATGCTTTGCTGAAACAAGTACCCCAGAACCTTCTGAGCACATCTCCCAGAGGTAGCACACAGGACAATGAGTGTGTGTTCTAAGGACATGGGACACCTGTGGACCTGCCACATGGAATTTCTCTTATTTAGGATGCACAGAAGGGCTCGGTACCTGACTTGGAGTCACTGGAAAAAGTTATCAAGCCTTTGTGAGAACTTCTGAATGATAAATCCTGTCATGGTTAGGAAATCTGCTACTATGAGGTAAAGGCTAGTGATATGTCAGCTTTCTGGCCTTGTCTCTTTTTGGAACTCCTGGATACTTAGAACCTTTTGCTAAAGACAAAGAAGCTACATGGGAGGACCTGTGCAACAGGAAAAGGGAGGCAAAGTAAAGACAAAACAAACCCACTACTACTCACCATGCCAGAATCACCAGCTAGGCCTGGCCAGATACTGTCTAGGCAGTGTTCTGCATCCCTAAATGCAACTGGCCACATTTATTGACCTCTTGGAGATATGGGTAAATAAGCCAAGACTTTCAAACACACATTTGTCAAAACAATGAAGCAAGATTGAATTCAAGACTAAATGCGTGGATGTAGAAAACACACTCGTTTAAGATACTGTATCAGTCAAAGTGGGCCAGTGAAGAGAGGGAGGCATCCAAATTGTAGGAAAACTGTATGCACTGGGAGGACAGCTGCAAACAGAGGTGGTCATCCCCAGGGAAAAGCACACCAATTGGCTATCCAACACCAAACTGTCAACCCTACAAACATAAGTACAAGGAGCGTTATATGGCCTGAGCAGATTATATTCATGTGTTCAGGAATATACATATACATATATGTAAGAAAAATTTAAAAGGCTATGAAGATGAATGGAGGAGAGCAAGAGAAGGTACATGGAAGAGTTTAGAGAGAGGAAAGAGAAGGGGTAAATAATGGGATTATATTATAATCTCACTTCTTAAAGGTCCTAACTAGACGCATTATCTTTGGCAAGGTGTGCTGATAGGTAGTGAAGCCTTTAAAAGATGAAGCCTCATGGAAATGCTTTGGCCACTGCACACAGGACCACAAGAAGGCTTTCTGTCATGCATAAGGACTCAAGAGAACGCTGGAGACTTTTAGCCTAGAAACCATGGGTTAAATAAACTTTGCTGATTTGTACAATAATAACCCTATTATATCATGAGCTCTAATCAGTTTCATAAACAAGCACTTACTATTTTTTCACACAGATCACATGTTCTAAAATAGGACAAGTCTCCGCCATGGGAGAAAGGGATTACAGAGATTCAACTTCTGCTGGGGACACCATCTACCAAATCTTCAAGACCCTCTGGTGAAGAAGAAGTATGGACATCGGGAAAGACAACTGCCACGTGACATATTCTGAACATACATACATGTACATACATGTGTGTATGTGTGTGTGTGTGCCAAATATATAGAAACATGTTCTTTGTGCCAAGTTCCCAGACAGAACAACACTGTGGGTCAGTGGGTCAATGGGGAGAAAGGTGCTCCCACTGAGATATTCTGTTGCTCTAGGAGCCACTTGGGACTTCTCCCAGGTACAGTTCCTGGTTATAGCTCCAGTCTTCTCTTTCTTCTTCTTCTTCTTCTTCTTCTTCTTCTTCTTCTTCTTCTTCTTCTTCTTCTTCTTCTTCTTCTCTCTCTCTCTCTCTCTCTCTCTCTCTCTCTCTCTCTCTCTCTCTCTCTCCTCTCTCTCTTTCTCTCTCTCTATCTCCTCTCTTTTTCTCTCTTTCTCTCTCTATCTCTCCCATTCAAGGACAGAGGCAAAGATTTCACCCTTGACTCTAGCCTTCTCTTTCAAACTTGCTTTTCTGACTTTGACCCTAAACTGGCTTAATCTCTTGCTAGCTTGAGCCACTTTAGACCTTGACTGATCCCAAATCCAAGGACTTCCCCTAAGACATACCTCATTTAGCTTCATTTAACTTAACTGCCATCTGGCCTAGTGTCTATTCATCATATACTGATGACAGCCTAATGCCCTAGAAGAATTTTAGGAGTGTGACCCAATCCACATGGCAGGAGGATTACAAGTAGAAAGTTGAAGTTGGCTCTCCTGGGTTTATCCAGGAGAGAGGAGAAAGGTCTGCCCCTCCCTTCTACCCATCTTTGGAGGCAAAGTGAACCAGTCAGGGAAAACTTCTAGAACTCTGAGCATTGCCAAGTTTCAATGACTGTCCTGTATATGCCAGGACTAAAGCCAAGGAGCTTTCTCATAAAACACAAGTCCAGTTCTATGATATTCCCCATCATCTTCCTTTACTGTTAGTTCCATGCAGCTTAGAGTTGATTGCTGACCACTGTTTCTCTAGAATATCAGCTCACAGACCATGTTCAATACATATCTAAGTGAATCTATTTAAAATTATGTAGTATGTTGAATACATATACACATTACATGCATTATATATGCATACATAACTCAGTCCGGGAGGGTCATACTTATAACACATGCAATTCCACAGCACCATTTTCCACATCTAGACCACTGACCACATGACTCAGTTAGGCTGTTTTTTGGTCCAGGCAGGATCCTCTGTGGAGCATCTATGACGATGCTCTGGAAAACAGTGCCAAAAACATGGAAGGGGAAGATTCTTCTTTTTGCAATGGTCAGAAACCACCAGAGAAAGACACATTTGGCCAAAACATGCCAGCTAGACAGTGACTTTTATGGCTGACAAGAAATTTGAACTCATGAAGTCTCAACAGTACAGTTGCCAAAACAGGATCTAAAAATGATAACACTAGTTTACGTGCCAAAGTATATGAGCAAAATCCCACAAAGACCCAACCCTAGATAAAGAGATAGAGTCTCTGCTGATCAGTGTCTGCTGATCCTGGGAGAATCCATCTGCTCTGGAAATGAGCCCTCATAAGTCATCTAATCCCAAGTGATCAGCTCTAAATATGTGTGTGTGTGTGTGTGTGTGTGTGTGTGTGTGTGTGTTTCACTCACCCATGTGTAAGATGCTAACTAAAGAGCTAAAGAGGAAGAGGCAATGAATTTGATAAGAGGAACATGGAAGAAGTTAGAGGTAGGGGATGGAGAGGCGAAATGTATGGAGAAAGACTCATACATGAAATTCTCAAAAAGTTAATAAAATATTAAAAAACAAATTCATAGAAGGCTCAAGAGAGGGTGTGAAGCTCCCAGAGAGGATAATGCTGGTGAAATCCCTGCAGAGTTGCATCATGGTGTAACCCTACTGCCATGCACCAGGCTTACAGCTCCTGCTCTTTAGAACTCATCAACATCCTCATCTTCATTGTTGACCCAACTTGTTGAACCAAGGGCAGGGCAATTGCTTCAAGTGCCTTTGAATATTCCTTAAGAGCCAAGACAGTGCCTGCTTGGACCACTGTGTGCTAGCCAGGATTCTGAAATCTACAAACAGCACCCTGCTCTTGTTATAGCCTCCCTGTGGAGGGCCATGAACATTTTAGACTGAATGTAAAGATAGTATCTAGTCCAGAAAATTGAAGGCAGAATACTGAACTGAATGAGGTTCTGGTGCAGATGGTTGTAGCTTCTAGAAACAAGGACTCCAAGCCTGTACCCTACTGCACAGACCTGCTCCACTTGTGACTATCCATCTTCACCTTCTCAGTGATTGCACTAAGTAGGTTTTGAAGTCCCTCCCTTGGTTTCATCCAGTACACATTTCTTTGCTATGTCCCATCCTGGACAGAGGATACTTCCAGGATGGGTTTCCAAGCACTGTTTCCCTTTCCTTAGCATACCTCCAGTGGGGCTCTAAGGCTTCTGTAGAGGAATTGAAAACTCACCCCTAGCTATTCTCCCCTCCCCACCCATAGCTCAGCATCTGGACTTTGTGTTCTTCATGAAGGCCAAGGTCTCTCCTACATCTTCTTTCCTACCCCTATCCTTGGGATGATGACGAGCCTCTTCATCCTTCTGATTTCAGCCTGGATCTCAGCCCTTCCAAAGCCTGCCTGGTCCTCTCCAACCTCCTTATGCAGTTCTGTCCCACCACCTTCTGGGGCTGCTTTTTACAGTGGAACTGGTCCACTGTGCCCATTAGAGGCGAACAAACTGGTTCTAAGATTCTGAGGAATGAGTACACCATGGTGCATATATCGTGCAGCACTGGAGCACCACTGGGTCTGTTTGAAGCTTGCTGGAAGTTCTGGGAGACTGTGTGCTGTCTCTTTGAAATGGCAGCTCTGCAGTTAAGACAACACTTGTGTTTGAACTCAACAGAAAGGCATCCTGGCTAGCGTCTTTGCAGCCTAAAATAAAAAGCTCTTACAGTTTAGTATAAGCACACTTTGGACTTCTGTCTACTAAAGTATGGACTCAATGTTTTTTTTTGTGGCATTCTGGGATGCTAATGACATCCCTTCCATCTACTTTCTCCAACAGTGTCCAAGGAGACTTCTACATGGCCCTCCAAGGTGAGATCCTTCCAACAGATACCACTGGCAGAATGCTGCCACCTTAAAATGATACCTACTCCAACCGTTCTGCCTCTCAAAACAGCATCTGTACAGACTGAGGAACACAGGCTTTGAACATTTAACCATGTTTTTCTGAGTTTCTGTGCTAAACCTCTCCTTAATATCATGGATTATACCTCCATTTTCTTTTATACTGGTGTATTAGAATACTCCCAAATCTATACCTCTTGAATGTTCATATCCCAACTGACCATAAATTCTTTGCTAAACCATCATCATAGGTCACAGGACATGTTATTTCCATGTAAATGATTCTTGATGTCCCAAGGCTCCTGACTGGCCTTGCCTTTCCCACAGTTTCACACGTGGGTTTCTCAACTTGACTTTCTGAACACTGGGGAATACTACTCTTGTTTGGGAAGGAAGACATTTGAGGAGATACACTGAAATAATAAAAAAGGCTTTGGAAGAGGCCGGCGACTGTCTGGGTCGGCCTAGGCAGGGGCTTGTCAGGAATGGTTGATGAATGGCGGGCTCCTGAGGCCTCCCGTTTGTTTAGTGTTCTTGTTCTGCTACAGCTGCACACAAAACCAGCATTGAAGTGTCTGCCAGGAAACATAACATAACCTGGCCCAGCGTAGCCCACAGGGCACTGTCCCGAGAAGGGAGAAGGCCAGATTGTTCCTCAGGGCCAGGCTCTGGCCGGAGATTCTCAAGCCGTGAAGGAGAGCGAGGCGTGCAGAAGACTTTCCAGTACATTACACAGGGTCTGGCTGCTGCCATCAATACTGCCCGACCTGACCTGGAGAATGACAGATGGGAAAGCTGGAGCCTCTCTCAGCTGTGAAGCAGGTTCCTTCCTCACCCTGAAGTTGGGAGGAGTGTAGTCCAGGATGTACGACTCCCATGCTGGGTCTGAAAGCCCTTGGGCACACCATCAAGGAAAACCCACTTTTACCTCCTGCCCCAGGCTGGAGATTTAGATTCCACCTTCCTAGCCCAGGTGCCAGTGCCTTGGAGTCTTCACTACACCCATGCAAGACCACCATGTACTGAGCAGGTCACTGAAGCTTCTTGGCACACCCCCCCCCCACCCCTGAGCTTCTATCTCAGCAATCTATTTATTTATATTTTTATATGTTTATTTTATATGTGTGGATATCTGTTTATGTCACATAATGCTAGAAGAGGGTATTGGATCCTCTGCAGCCAGAGTTACAGACAACTGTGATCTGCAGATGTGGGTGTTGGGATCCAAATCAGGTCTTCTGGAAGAGCTGTATATGCTCTTAATAACTGAACCATCTGCTGACTTTTGTTCTGCTAATAGTTTGAAATGCTCTTTCAACTTCTCAAGGTAATGAACTTGCCAATAAAAGTATATGCACTTAATTATTTATTTCTAATTTTAAACAGAAGGAATTAGGAAATAGATACAAAACTAGCCCTTAAGGCACTGAGAAAGAATAGGTATGGATTTCAGCACAGTTTTTCTCTGTGAACATCTTCTACTTAAGATCAAGTCATTATCTGAATCTATGAGATAATTTATTTCTACTACCTTGGACACTAGTCCTAAGTTTTAAAAATGACCCATTGATATATATGATATATTTATCATATATATATGTATATATATATCTATATCTATATCAACACATACTATGCACTTAATCATATAAACTTAAATTACATGTACTGATATATATATATATATATATATATATATATATATATTGACATATATAGATATATATCGATATATCTAGCCCTTACATGTTGTCTATTTTCGGAATTACTTCCTCCAAATGGAAACCCCATGCCCACTAAACTGCAACCTCCCACCCCTCCACACAGGCACACTCAATCCACTTTGTGCTTTTATGAGTTTTAGAACTCTGTATCTACTGAAAGCTGGGCCATACAGTATTCTTCTGTATCTGGCTTCTGTGACGCACTACAGTGTCCTCATGGTCACCCGTGCTGTAGGCATATTGTTACCTCTATTTGCAATTGAGTAAGATTCCATTGTTGGCACATTTTGTTTCCCCACTTTTCTGTCACAAGATGATTGACAGACTTCTGACTTGTGTTAGTCCGCACTGTGACAAAAATACCAGGAACAAAATCAATTTGGAAGAAGAAGGATTTATTTTGTCTTTGGCTTCAGAAGTCTCAGTTCATGGTCAGTTGGCACTACTGCTTTTGTCTAAGTCAAGGCTAAGTATCAGGGTTCTATCACCTTACACCAAAGTGTGTATCAAAATCTGAATCGCCACCTTCTTTTAAGGAGCAATGATGAATCAATCTGTTCTCTGAACACATTGTTACAACTAGTCTTAAGTGAATATCTCCTACTATCACTGGTAAGTTCTTTCTTTTGTGGCTTCTTTTAGTGAGTGTGTATATATGTGTATCTATTTTGTTTGTTTGTTTGTTTGTTTGTTTATATTTTAAGATAGGATTTCTCTATGTAGTCCTGGCTGTCCTAGAACTACCTAATCCTAACCCAGACTACCTACATAGACCATATTGGCAGTGAGTACACACAGATCTCTTTTTCTCTGCCTCCTGGGATCTAGGATTAAAGGTATGTAGCACCATGCTGACCAGGTGTAGGAGGTCTTGTACTCCTCCTGCCAATGAGAACACCAGGTAGGGTGGGCTTTGGCTTTTCTACGGAAAGGATCAAAGAGGCAGAGCCTCTGGTATATTCAGGATTCAACCTCGTTTATAATCTACTACCATGGCTGAGGAAGGCACTACTGTAAAGTATACTAACATCTACTCAAAAGAGATGGTGAAGGCCTTTCTCATCTAAGATGGCCTAGAGCCTGGCATTCACAAAGCTACTAAACACTTAGACAAGTTCCAAGCCCATCATTGTGTGCTTCCATTCAATTATGATAAGACTATGCATGTCAAGTTTCTTGGAGCTGAAATCCAAATCAATCTAAATTAAGGTTAATGCCAATAAGAAAATAGGGAAATGAGTAGGTCTCTGTAAAACTGATCAAGAGGATAGACCAACTAAAGTGGGTGGTTGTGTCGTGGTTAAGGACTATGGCAAAGAATTTTAGGCCAAGCATGTCAACAAAGAGAACTTCAAATACAAGAAATGAACAAATAAAAGACTCAGATTATTAAAAAGAAGAAGAGTTAAGATGAGCAGAGAAACTGGAGATGCCTACGAGAGACCACATCCGCTCCTAGCAGTGTGGTTCAGAACAGCACAGCACAGATCAGATCGATGAAGGAGGAAGCTGGCAGAGAGAGATCCAAGGATATTTTAATGCTTACTTTATGCTTACTGAAAGTACAGAATAAGTATATCAGAATGTCTTGTGGCCAGTAGGAAAGATTTGTTGTTCTGTTAGGGCTATTCATGACTTCTGTCACATGACTGCCCTTGAAGAGCTTTACATGGACAGTTAATGTAGATCTGTGGGGTTGAGCTCATTTGAAAAACCACTGTTTCTAATCTTGGGGGTCAGAACAAGAGTGCTTCTAAGAGACAGAATGTGTCTGTTGGAAGACAATGGTATGTGGAAGGATGGCTAGTGCTATCTCAAAGAAAGGTCATGACCAAGTTTATCAGACATGCAGCTTGCGTAGTTGGAAGCTATGGATGCCCCATGGTGATGTATGAAACATAGCTAATTTTCCTGGTTATATGATGGGTACAGTTATACTCAGGTTTGAAATGTGGTTCAAGGACACAGTTCACCAACCATCAAACATGGAGATCCTTGAATAGTTGATGAATCAATGATGTCTCTCGACATATGTACAAGATATTTGACTGTGGAGACCTCATGCTGGTGAGAGGTGCAATTCATGAATGTAGTGACAGAGCAGAGTGGCACATTACCTAAGCCTCAGATACTCCACTTTCTTTTTTAGAAGTCACTACTTCTTCATTTTAGAGACCACATAACATAGTAATGCTTCTTTCCAGTGGTTGTTGCAAGCTGAGCTTTTGCTTGCCTTACTCCGTTTCTGTGAGGCAGAATCAAGTCATCAATATCTATTCCTCAACAAGAAAGATATCAGTCAAGCCAAGTAGCCTCCACTTCCTCTCACTGTCTATATGTTTCTGTTATTTATGTACAGAAAACTGCATTTACCCAAGCACTCTAGGTGCTGATGGAAGTTTCCCTCCTGTGGTAGTGCTGAGACCTGCCTGCTTGTCACCCGTAGATAACACACAGCCTTGTGTGTATTCTCAAAGAACTCCAATGACCTGATAAAGAGGTCAGAGCCCACAGTCCCATCCAATGACCTGATAGATGATAAAGAGGTCAGAGCCCACAGTCCCATCTGTCATTGAGTATGAGAGGGGTGGGGGCAGGGGAAATGACCTTTGTTCTTACGTGGTTCATGCATTTTCCTGAGATGGTTGTATGGTACACTGCATTATTCTGACCAGAGAAGGCATTTTTTGTAGGCAGGCCTTTAGAAATGCCCATATCTGACTCAGTTTTTCCTTCAAAAGCACTGTATACAGCACATTCTGGCTTGGACTGACCCTCAGCCTGTGGGTTTGCTGCATCGTCTGCAACATGATGCCAACCAGTAGTCAGGGCAGATTTTCTATCAGTGGTGATTCTTAAAACTCCAATGTCAGACATTGGAGAACAGTTGACCTTGTTTGGCCTGACTATAGCTGCTTCAGGTCAACTCAGATATTGTCCTTGTCATTATTGCTACCAATACACCAAATGGGAAAGATACATGTGACCCTAAATTTGGGGATAAAATAATTGATGAATAAGATTAGGGTGGGAAGATGGAGTAAAGCTCCTTGGTGTGGGCTAAACACAAGTACAAGGGTGGGTTGTTTCAGAGGCAGTATGGAGGGAGGGAGGGAGGGAAGGAGGAAGGGAGGGAGGGAGGGAGGGAGGGAGAGAGAGATAGGGAGGGACAGGGAGAGGGAGGGAGAGAGGGAGAGAGGGAGACAGAGACAGACACAGAGAGACACAGAGAGTCAGAGACAGGTTTTTAGTAGCTATTTTTTCAACTACCAAAGTATACTGAAGAATTTTTTCTGGACTCTTAGTGTCCTCCTCTTTAGATCCATCTAGCTTAATAATTAATTTTATGTTAACTACCTATTTATCCCATGGCAATGCAACAAAAAAATGCCTTTATTTTACTCTGTAGCTTAGAAACTAATTCTGTCAATTACAAAATAAAGTAGCTTAATCCCCAGGCTATTTTTGTATCTCCATGTACCAAAGGTTGGGTGTTCAGGCTACTTAATAGTGTAAAATGAAAGAAAGTAGCCATTTCTTTTCTAATGGAGCTTCTAGAAGCTTATGTAATGACTGTTAGCAGGACTTATCTTAGTCTGACAATGTGGTATTGCTTCAGTTCAGTGTCTTTGGTGAGTTGGACCAAAATTGAATATAGATCAGATCTTGAACTTGGCTGTGGAACAAATTGCTCTGATTGTGTGGGATTACATGGTGCATGGATTTTAAATTAAGCACTTTCTTGCCCTATTAAATAATGTCGACAGTCTGCTGTGGGGAGTTATTTTCATACATATTTTTTCCTTTATTAATCAATAGTCTTTTATGTAGGTGTGATAGCAGCCCAGGAATTCATCATTCTGAGGAGTTTATTTTGATTATGTGAAATTTCAGAGTATTTCCTCTCCCCCCCCCCAATTTGTGTGTCTCATTACATCATACTTATTAGTTTTGTTGAGAAATCACATTCTGTACTTCTACTGGTGCCTAAGCTACTACTTATTTGAGGTCATGTTACTATTTCCTGTTTGCTCTCTTGTGGAATCAAGCTCCAAGCCACATTCCGATTGTTCCTGGTCTTGCAGTATTGGATTTACTAGGGAGTATTGAGAACTAATGGGGAGGTGTCAGAATGAAGACTGTCAGAGATCAGCATCATATACTTACTGGTGGACACCAACAGCTTCAGTCACCGGGGTGTGTGAGTATCGAACCATTCACAAAACTCTGTATGCATGGCCTAGTCACATACAAAGAGTCCAACCTAGCAAATATTTAGAATCCATTCTGTTTGTGTGTACATTCAATTAACGAGCACATCAGTTTATATTTTCTCTCTCCCAATTGACTAATGCTATCGTGATATGTAAGCATGTGCAGATCCTCATGTACCTATCAAGGTGACTGGGTCTTGGGCTGTTTCCTGCTGCTATGGCAGTGCCCTCAAGACAAAGAAAAGAGATTCACCTGGCTCAAAAGCTAAGAGAGAAATCCTAGGTCATGACAATGACATTTGTCTGGATTCTGTCAAAACCTGCAATGTCTGTTCACAATAAAAGGTAGACAAGGAGGTGGCCATGACACTCCCTTCTACACTGACCTACTTGGTCCTAGGGAGTGAATTCACTCATGTAAGAAAGGCTTGAATCCATTCTGGGGAACTCCAGCCACTTGGCCTTGTCCAGTCACCAAACAGTAAAGAGATCCAGACTGAGTTTCAGAGCCTATTACCTTCCTGCCATCAGTCTATGGACAGCCAATCTGGGCTACCTGTCTCTCTTCAGAACACATTCCTTACCCTCTGCATGGACAAGTGATGCTTCTAATGGGGAAGCTTCTCTCATACCAAGAGACTGGACAGGTCTAGTTGAGAGGACAGTCAAGAAGACAGCCAGCATCCACAGGCCCTGGTTATATGTACTATGGAGCTTTGAATTGCCCTCTTACCCCTGTCTTTAATCTGGGTAGAATTGTTTGAGCACACAGGGTCAGAAAAGCTTTGAGATCCTAGCAGGTGTGTGGTCCAGAGTAATAAAATATTAGCCCAGTGCCTATGGAACAGTGGACTGTGCCACCAGGCAGAAAAGCTGGTAAGGTTGTAGGAAGCTCAGAACCCTGATAGATCTCATAATTGAGAATGGTAGGAGTTTGAACTAGCTTCTCACCAGGTTCCTGTCCCAGAGAACCCAGTGCTCTCCATGCTAATGAGGTATCTAGATAGGCCACAAGTGTTTGGCTAATGAGCTTCCCTTTCTGGTCATCCCTTCCAGCAAAAGGTATTTAATTTCTCGTTAACCCAGAGTAAGATGTATGCAAATTCGTCTGCCATGAATACAACAGTTTGGACAAGCAAGGACTGTCTCCATCAAGGACTGCTGGGGGGGGGGTAGGGGGCTTCACCATACAAAGCTGTGTCTAAGTCCCCCTTAGAAGCCCTTCTACTCCTGGCACTCGTTCAAAGATAAGCTGGATTCTAGCCCCATTGTGGGCTCATCGTGGGCCCTCGGACTTCCTGTTCCCAACTCCTCTAGGTCCCCAGCAGCATCTGGTTGCACAGGAATTTGAGAGCCACAGCTTCCATCCCAGCCCCTGCTGTTACTCACCCGGAGAAACACGGGCTGAGACCTGTATTGTATCTTAGACTGTGTTTTGCCTTCCCTGAGTGAAATGTCGTCAGCTCGGCAGCCCAGTGGCAAGGCAGAAATCCAGCCTAGGTCTCCTGCATTTTGCCTTCCCTGAATGGCACATCAGCAGCATTCATGACACCCCAGCAGCAAGGCAGAAACATAGATCTACAAATGCTCTTCCCCGCTGTCTTCAGTGCAGCACTTGGATGCTAAGACCAAATGCCACAGCTGATAGAGATCTGTTTGCTCCCTTCTGTGTTCTCAGATTGACTAAAGGACCAGGTGTGGCTTGTGACCACATAATTGACTAAAGGGCCAGTGATCAATAATATCAGTAAGATGGCCACAGGAATAATCCTTGTGTGCATATTCACCCATGCCCATGTCTGCCTGCAGGATTCTGTATGTTCATGTGTGTGCACATGCATGTATGTGAAATGTGTGTGTCAAGACCAGATGATAACATTGAGTATCCCTCCTTAAGTGTCCTCTTGTTTTTTATTAAGACAGGGTCTTTCCCTTGGACACTGGTCTCACCAGTTTGGCTAGGCTGGCTAGCTAAGGAGCTCCAGGAATCTGCCTGCCTCCACCACCTCAGCATTGGGATTGCAAGTGCAGACCCTCATATTTGACATTTATGTGAATGCTGGTGATCAAACTTAGGTCATCCAGGTTGTACAGCAATCATTTTACCAACTAAATCATATTCACGGCCCAAGAACACTCTTAAGAGTGACATATTCCATCATGCACACCGATACTGAGGAGTGTTCTTAACTGTGAGGATGTGCCTAAGATTTCTTATGGTCCTTCCTTACGTACAGTGTGCTAAGTGAAATAAACTTGTCTCTAGAGAGAAATGGCGCATGGTTCCACTCAAAAGATGCTGAAATATTAGTAAAATTTCACTAGTTGGCTCCCAAGCCATTAACTTACTGTAACAAGCTGAGTTCAGAACAAGAGAACACAGGTGGCCTTTCTGTGTATCCTCCATAGCAGTTATGGCGCAGTGAGCTAATGGATCGTGTGTGGTACTGTGAGAGACCTCTTCGACTTTGGCTCTGCAGGCACACCTTTCCTGCATGCACCTACCCAGCATGACCTTTCTAAAGTCCATTAATCTATTCCTGAACACTTATACTGGATGAAGGTTGTGCCAAAAAGGAGTACTGCTGTCCCAGAAGGCACTGGTGGTTTTACATTTGATGATTCAAATAGGGACTGAGTTCCCCTAAATAGCTTCCTAACAGAGGCTAGTTACCAAAAAGACCAAGGTAGGTTTAAAAGGGGAGACAGACAGAGGGTAAGATAAATCTGTTTGCAATGTCAGTGATACAATAAGTGGTGACTGCATCCATCATACCCAAATGGAGCAAGAATCAGAGTTGCAGACAGACACGGGGAGGTTCTGGCAGAAGGAGGAACCTAGGGTCAAATGTAGGAGGAGCTAAGGTGGGAGGAATTAGGAGAGGAAGAAGAATAGGAGGAGTAAGGAGGAGAGGAGGAAAAGGAAGAGAAGGAGCTAGGAGACAGGAGAGGAAAACAAGAGATGTAGGAGCAGTGGAGGTGGATGTTCACGTGTCTGTGGCAGCCAAAAGTAGTTGGTATATCTAGGTTGGGTATTGTGTTACACTTCTGTTTGTATGGGTGTCTTGTTACGATCATTATCAAATATATAAGCCTTTGATTAATCTTTAAGCATTAGAGTCTCATCTTTCTACTGAGCCTGAGTGGATGGCGGGATGGCCTGTGCAATGCCCAGCCTTGCAGAGACAGCATGGGAGATTGATCCACCTCCCATGCTGACGTCTCATGGGTGGCAGGGCTGGTGTTTCTAGTTGGCCATTTTTAGCTGCAGCACTCACATGGCCTCTGGCAGAGAAACATGGCGGCTGGGAGAGCTGCTGCAGCTTAGATAGTCTGCCTGAGCCAGAGGATGATTTAAATAATTACTTCAACAGTCAAGAAGCTCTGTCTCTTTTCCTGTAGCTCATTCCTTTTTCAGTGAGCATCTATATACTCCATAATTCTTATAATGAGCCAGAAGACAAGTGCTTCCCTGTGTTCTCTATGCTGCTCCAGGAACTTAATTCACCCCAGAGAGTGTGTTGTGGAAACTGCAACTTACAGATGATTGCTCATAAGTTCCAGTACCACACCAGACACTGAAAGCATTCTGTGAGAATACTGTGGGGGAAACTGAGTCTGAGCTTTCTTAGTTCCCTGATACATTGTTGCTCTGGTCGTTATTAAATTGACTCTCGCTAGCTGCCGAGGGAGCAGGGCATGCTGCCTATGCTAATGTGATGTCATGCTAAGTATGTCACACCTACCTCATTTAATTTCAGAAAGGGATTCTCTTTTAACTCTGTCTCACCAATGAGTGGCATAGTCAGAAGTGAATTCTTTCTCCAATGTGTCTAGCCCCGGCCATGGAGTCTGCCCACATCGGATCTGCTCCTTTGTCCTCACCCTACCCTGGAACTGATTATGTCTGACACACATACCAAGGCCCGAGGACCTAGCAGAAACTGGATTCTTGGGATCAAAGCAAAATGAATAGAGTGTTTAACGTTTTTTACTTAAATATTTTTATATAAGTTCATTAACTTTCCTTCCTTTCTACATTCCTTCGTTCCTTTGTTCCTTCCTTCCTTCCTTCCTTCCTTCCTTCCTTCCTTCCCTCTCTCCCTCTCTCCTTCTCTTTCCCTCCTTCCTTCCTTCCTTCCTTCCTTCCTTCCTTCCCTCTCTCCCTCTCTCCCTCTCTTTCCCTCCTTCCTTCCCTACTTTCTTTTTCTTTCTTTCTTTCTTTCTTTTCTTTCTTTCTTTCTTTCTTTCTTTCTTTCTTTCTTTCTTTCTCTCTTCCTTTCTCTTTCTTTCACATTCTGACCACAGTTTCCCCCTCTCTCTCCTCCTGCCAATCACTGCTTTCCACCTCCCCTCTGCCCACCCCCTCCACTCCTCCATTCTTTCTCTTCAGAAAAAAATAGGCCTTCCATGAATATGAAACAGCTATAGCATATCAAGGTGCAGTAAGACTAGGCACCTCCCCTTATATTAAGACTGGACAGGGCAACCCCGTAGGAGTTCTAAAAAAAGTCAAGGGTTCTAAAAGCAGGCAACAGAGTCAGAGGAAGCCCCCACTTCCACTGTTAGAAGTCCAACAGAACCACCAAGCTAACACAACTGTAACATACATGCAGAGGGCCTGGGTCAGTCCCATGCAGGCTCCCTCATTGTAGGTTCAGTCTCTGTGAGTCCCTGTGGGCCCAGGTTGGTTAATTCTATGAGTTTTCTTGTGATGTCTTCGACCCCTTTGCCTCCTACAAATCTTCCTCTCTTTTACCACAGAATTTCCAGCCAAACATTAGGCTGAGCTTGGAGACTGTAGTTTTTAAAATCTACAAAGAAAATGTCAGAAGGTAAGCAGATGCCTGTGGCTGATTCAAGCACATGTCGGCAGGATCCACAGGACATTGTTGTCAGGTATCTTTGGGTGTTTCCTGGCCAGACTCAAATATTCTCCTCAATACTATACATGTTTCATGAAAAGAGTACCATTTCCACTGGGGGCCCAGACATATTTCTTAGTACTCCCCAGCCAGGGATTGTGTGTCCTAGTTACCGGCCCACCATGGCACTGTATCAATAGTCCTGAACAACACAGGACAAGAATTCAAATGTTGACTTTATTCTGGTACTGACCAGGTTAAGAGTCCATCCAGGCCGGGCAGTGGTGGCGCACGCCTTTAATCCCAGCACTTGGGAGGCAGAGGCAGGCAGATTTCTGAGTTTGAGACCAGCTCAAACTCTGGTCTACAGAGTGAGTTCCAAGACAGCCAGGGCTACACAGAGAAACCCTGTCTCGAAAAACCAAAAAAAAAAAAAAAAAATCCCCATCCATTATGGTCAGTAGCATGAGGACTGGACAGCTCCAATGATGTGGTCTAGACTTGCCCGCAAGGTGCTTCATTTCCTATGGCCTTTGGGGCACATTAGAGTAAGTCCCTTGGCTGCATAGGCCATCCCCCAGCATGGCCCAGGTATGTCCTCATGATACAGCAGAGGAATTATGGGAATGTCAGCCTCTTCAACAAACAGTGCTGGGCATGCCACAAACTGAAAATAAAATAGGAACTGAGTCTTTCCCCCTATATAAAACTCAGATGAGACCCCAAAGCACAGGAAACAAACCCTAAAATGGACATTCAGACAACTGTAAACCTTAAGTTTCTTAAGCAGAAGTGATCTGTAAATCATAAAGGATTAACATTCAAATTACATGAAGAATTTATATAACTAATAATAAAATGTGATTAAAAATTGTGAAGCTGGCCAGATAAAGTGGTCCATGCCTTTAATCTCAGCACCTGGAAGCCCGAGGCAGGAGGATCTCTGTGAGTTTAAAATCAGCCTGGTCAATATGACAAGTTCAGGGCCAGCCAGAGCTATATCATGAGATTCTGCCTAAGTAACAGGATGGCTGAATTATTTCTTGTTGCTTTCACACACAATATACTTCAGCCTATATGTAAATGGATGATAGTGAGATGATTGCTTGATAGACCAAATAGATGATAGACGCATGATTGATAAATAGATAATGAATTGATGATAAATAATAGATGATGGATAAACAGCTGATAGACAAAAGAATCATATTTAGAAACATGCATTCATTTATAAAGTGAGCACTTGCTACATAGAATGAGCTAAATAGTATTTATTCAAATATACACATTGTAAAAGAGAGATGTAATTTGTTCACATGTAAGTTATACACTGTAGGCTAATTCAAGCAAGCAGTTTCTGTGAAAATCTTGCAGGCATTTGGGTTTTTTTTTCTCTTTGTACAGGAACCTTATCTGAGTCCCTGGGCCAAAAGCCAAGCATTCACTTTATCAGGGAATCCACTCTAGTCCTTCAGGAGAGACTAAACAATGGCAACTAAAAGAATGGAAAAAGATTTTTGGGGAAAATTAAAGTTTCTGGAAGCTTCTCCCATGTTAATGAGCTCAGCATGGAGCCTCTGCTTCATCACTGTCGTTGGCAGGCCTCTGACACGGAACAGGGCTTCAAGTGAGGATGTTCTCATTTGTACCACACAGGGCCCCCGCTTGTCAGAAATCCAAAACATTTGCATACTTGGATGTGATACACAGACTCTCAGAGGAGCAACAGCAACAAAACAAAGCATGGGAACAGGAAACATTGTGTCTGACCTGGCGTCCGGACTCACGATTCTCAGGATAGCCATGTCTGAGGCCAGATGGGCCAGATGTGTGTTGGGACACTGAGGGTCTCCGGGAGCCCTGGGTACTGCACTGTGAGGAGGAATACCAGCGCAAGAGGGGATGCTCGCCATGATGGGGTGAGGTGCACGGGGTTAGAGCGGGAGGGGGACTGTTAGGGAAGAGCACAGAGCACTCTGGAGTTGCTGGATTAGAAACCGCATCGCAGGTTGGAAACTCAATTCTCTCTCCGTTCTTGTTGCTGGTATCTTTTATAAAAAGCAAAGTAGAGATAGGGACTGGAAAACAATAGTTTGTGTCTTTATTATTCATCTGTCTATTTTTCTCTGAAAGGATTTTCACTGAAAAACAACTGGGTAGATGTGGCACTTAACTCGGTTGTCTAGCCTTAGACTCTGACAAATAGCAATTTAGGGAAAGAAGAGTTTATTGGACTTACAATTTCAGATCCAGTAATTTCAGGCAGGATCTCCAGCAGCCAGTTATGTCACTTGGACAGTTAAGGGTAGAGAAAATAGACATAACCTTGCTTGCTGCTTATGTTCAGTCAGCTTTCTCTACTCTTAATGTGGTGAGTCCCAGCCTGAAAAATAACGCTGCTCACATTGAGGGTAAGCCATTACCATCTTAACTGATTATCAAGACAATCCCTCATAGACCACAGACGTGCACACAGGCCTACATGACCCAGACAATTTTTCGATTACCATTTCCCAGATTCTAGGTTGTGTCAACTTGGTGATTAAAGCTAACAATCACAGTGTCAGAACTCGCATTTCTTTCTTATTACACAGCTAAAATAATCAGTTTGGTAGAAATAGGAAATTAAGGTGAAATTAATTCCCAGTCTGCATGGGCCTATGAGTGACATCAGCTACTTGGAGATGACACCATGTCAGGACCACAGTTTCCAGGTTTGAGTCAGAGCAACAGAAGAGATGCTGAAGAGATGCTGCAGCAAGCTTTCCTTGAGTAGGACACCATGTGGTGTGGTAGCCTAGAGTTCTTGAACAGTAGTTCGCAATCTGTGGGAGGGTATCAGAGATCTTGCCTATCATTATGAGTCATAACAGTAGACATTTACAGTTATAAAGTAGTAACAAAATAATTTTGTGGTTGGGCAGGTCACTACAACATGAAGAACTGTATTAAGGGTCTTGGAATTACAAAGGATGAGAACCAATGCTCCAGAGGCTGCTGTGAATCCTGCAGAAACCTGCTGTTCACCATTGACATGCCCAGCAGCTGGTCATGTAGGGGAGCAGGACAACTGCTCAAACAGGACAGAAGTAGAGAGTTGTGCTCCCAGCATGCCATGCAGCGCCCACCCAGCGCATCAGCTACAGGAGGGTCATGACAATGACTTCTCATCAGATGTTGGAAATCTCTAGAAGGGACAAATACCTTTATAAGGCAGTGGATTAGGAAGTGAGAATCTCCACCTACAGGCCACAGATAGGGCAAGGCTGCAAATCAAGTAGCCTGCCTTTCGAGGTTCATGGCCTTCAAGCCAATCCTGGTTGATGCTGTGAGTCCACTCCACTCGGAGTGGGGTGCATTCCTTGGGCAATGAGTCCCAGTGAGTTTACAGCATTCTCTTGTAATGGAGAGAGGAAGCTCACTTTGACCTTGCAGAGAGCAGAAAGGGGTTTTAGAAACTATAATTCTATAATGCTTTTAGAAAACTTTAGACATGTTATAAAAGACACAAGAGGGGAAGAATGGTATGAGGTAAGCTCAAGTACACAGAAGGCCCAGAACTGAAGAACAGGATATACCAAAGAATGGGGCAGAGTCCAGACTAATAATTCAGTGATAGCCTCAAAGTAAGAAAGGGGAAATTTCATGGTGCGAGACACGAGCACAGCATGGAAGAAGAGTTTGGAATATTACAGCAGTAATGGGGAAATGAAGGCATGGTAAGCTGAGTGAGAAGGGCTGAGTCATGTGTGGAATTACTAATGCTTTGGCACCAGGACTACCAACACAATGACTAATGAGTTATCAAGAAAAGTTTCTTCATTTTTTTTTTTTTTTTGTTACAAGAACAAAGAGTGGATCTAGGTCTAACAGAGACCCATCCAGTTCTTAAACACAAAGAAAGGAAAAACCCACAAATATTCTGAGTATGTATATATGTATGTATATATGTATATATAAAGTATATTCTCAAGTCTATACAAATAATCAAACAAGCAAACAAACAAACAACGAAACCCTCTAAAGCCCAATTTAAAGTGTTCCAATCTGTCTCCCAGATTAATACCTAAGAATGCTCTGAACTAGTTTGGGATCAGAGTAACACCAACCTAAGCTCTCCAAATATAAACAGACTATCTAACAATGATCTGAGTTCTCAGTGACAGACTGCATCACTGGAAGACCAGGGACGGTTGTCGTTGGAACCAGAGCTATGGGATGGAGTGGCCTATCTCTAGGGACCAGGGATTCAACACCACGGCTAGAGAGCATCTTCCATCCTGACCTACTGACTGTGTGGTAAAATGTTTTGGCCAATGCTCCCCAGCTATGAAAGGAAACATAAGTTTAAACTTCTGTGGCTGGTGAACACGATCTTTTCAATCCTGTTGTGAGCTATGAACGACGTCAAGTTTCCTCTAAAATTCTTATCTGAGTTGAGTTTCTTTGTTATAATGTAGGAGATGGGGGCCCTTGGGAAGTGTAACACCAGTAGATGGTTCTGGTGACTTGTCCATTATTCTATGGAGAAGTTGCAGAAATCCATGCATACTTCCCTCTCCTTCAGGACTGTTTTGAATTTCTTGTTTTACATATGCTGCTCCATTCATATGCACACATATATAAATATATGTAGATATATTGATGGCTAAGAGATTTTATTTTATATTTCTATTATTTTATTTTGGAATCACTGAAAAATAATCCATGATTGTTGTTTTAGTTTGCTTTAGTGTGTCAATGTGTCATGTGTCAATACACACTCCAACTTTATCTTGGTGCACATATTGTGGCCCTCTGGTATGGTCTATGTATGTAGTGATGGATGGGTGAGTGATAGAGTAGTATAAGATTACATATATGTAAAGTTACGACTGTCTTTTAAAAAGGGATTCCCTGTAGACAGCAAGCATTTGACTGTTGCTTTTTTTAAAATCAGTGTCGTAATCCCTGTCTTTTATTTGCAGATGTAGACCATTTATACTAATTGTTTATGACTATATTTAAACCTTACCATCCTGCTTTTCATTTGTTCCAGCTACTTTCACCTCTATTTTACTCTTTTCCAACTTTAGAAGGAAGTGTGCAATAATTCCCCATCTTCAATGTTATTCTAGAGGAATTTTTTCTTCAGTTTTGGATCCTTGAGGAAATAAATCCACTTAGAAAACATCTGTGTTACTAAGGGGGAGGGTTGGTTCTTCATAAGTATGTCTATTTAATTGTATTTTCCTTCTGTCACTGACTCAGACCTCACTGGATTTGACTATTCTAATATCTATGTCAAGATAAAGTTAGAAGGGTGTCTGTTGATGCCTGCTGGACTTTCCTGAAGCAAACAAAACCAGTAGGCATGGACTATAACTCAGTTATTTAGAGATCTTACTGACTGTATGACCATACTTCTGTCCAGAATACATTCTCCTGTGGCCGTGCTATAAGAGTAAATATTAACATCCCCAAAATCTTATGTTGAAACTCTAGTTCCCAGTGTGACAAAGGAGAGGGTCTAGGAGACAACTGGAGTCTGTGAGATGAAGTGGATGGAGTTTCAGTGACAATGTTCATGCCCCAGAAGATCAGGAAGAGACCAGAGTCTCCCCAAATCCAAAACTATGTCACACCTGACCTCAGGCTTCTGGCCCTCAGACTTCACATGATAAATGCATGTTTGTTGTCTGAGCTACCTAGTCCACAGAGACACAACCTGATGAAGACAGATCTTCCCGTGAAAACACAGCTGAGGGCTTTAATAAAAACCACTGCAGATTATGCTCACCTGACCATGACAGCAAAGAGCGGGGAGCAAGGGTTTCAGCCCCGTTCTTCCGTACACCTACCGGTACCTCTCGCTTCCCTGTATTTGCTTTATAAATTTTAACATGTGAGTAAATCAATTTTTCTGTGAGTCGGTTTTCTTCACTTCTCTATTTTTGGCAGTGAGGATCGATGTGGTGATTGTGAGTATCCTGATGTGTGTCTCCACAGCCTGTGCTGCCTGATATCAGAGGCAGAAACTCAGTTCCCACCGGCTTCTCAGAGTGATCAATACCAGGGCACATGTTAGAGATAAGTCAGCAGTCTCTGCTCACCTGACATTGCCACTTAATTTGCCAAAAGATTGTTGGACACTGTAAACTTCTCCCCTTGACCCCTGTAAAGCACAAGGAATTTAAAATGTGTGACTTAAAGGATCCGGTAAACTGTTTCCACAAAATCAATGATTGCTATGATTTTTGTAGCAGAAGTATAAATTCCAGGATTTGGAGAAACAATGTGGGTTTTTTTGAGATTCATGGTAATTGTTCATATATATTATTAC
Organism: Mastomys natalensis; assembly: GCA_021653895.1. Lineage (NCBI taxonomy): Eukaryota > Metazoa > Chordata > Mammalia > Rodentia > Muridae > Mastomys > Mastomys natalensis. The sequence continues at coordinate 606,489 of JAJTUV010000597.1, forward strand.
ATTGTATTTATTTTATTTATTGTAAATATGAATGTGGAGATTGGAGGACATCTTTCAGGGATCAGTTTTTCTCCGTTTACCATGTGGATCCCAGAGAGGAAAGTAAAGTCACCAGCCTGGGCTGCAAGCCCCCTTTCCAATAAGCCATTTCTCTGGTCCTGGTCATATATTTTGTATGGATGACAGTTGCTTCATGTGATATTTTATTAGATATTCTTAAATAAATTAAGCATTTTGTTTTGTAAAAAAATTAATATTTATCACACAATGGAAACGGCTTCTTTATCTTCACATAGACAGTATAAAAATCATTAATAAGTAATATGCTTTACAATTCTTTTAATGGGAATACGCCAGCAGCTGAGCACTGTGGAGCATGCCCTGTGAACATGCTCCTGACAGCAGCTTTGCTGAGTGACAGAGTTGACTTATATTTCACTATATTGCCCAGCCTTCCTCAAAATGAGTGTGTTCACATGCTCTCCAGCCAGCATCGATTGGGGTTCTCAAGGAAGCTTGTGATAACTTCACTACTACAGTAAGATGTTACTTTCCACTGATTGATGGCCTTCCACATCTGCTTATGTCTGTAAACGGTCAGCTTTCTCCATCTGCAACTGTGTACATCTGTCTGCTATAAACTCGCTGGTCTTCCAATGGTCCCTTTATAATTTTCTTTTTGAGCCAGGCTTGTACATTCTAAGTATATTTCTTACATCTTAAGTTTTGCTTATGTTACATACTGTAAAATTTGTAAATGCTGTGGTGGTTTGAATATGCTTGGCCCAAGGAGTTGCACAATTTGGAGGTAGGGTCTTGTTGAAGGAAGTGTGTCACTGTAGGCATAGGATTTAAGACTCTTGTCCTATCTGTTTGGAAGACAGTCTTCTCCTGTTTGCCTTTGGAAAGCAAGATGTTGAACGCCATTGCTCTTACCACTCTATGATGCGCTATATTGGACTGAAACTCTGAACTTGTAAGCCAGCCTCAATTAAATGTCATTCTTATAAGAGTTGTCTTGGTCATAGTGTCTGTTCAGAGCAGTAAAACCCTAGCTAAGACAAATGGTGATTAAGTCAGAATCAGAAAATATTCCCTTTACAAAACACACATTGTAAACATACTATTTAAACTATTAAATAGTTGACAACAACCGAATTCAAACAACAGAACACTGACAAATCACTAAAACATTCTTGAAACATTATTCAGATTCTCTGCTTTCGGTGTCTGCATGTAACCTGTAGACATCATCTCCTGTGTGGGTATCAGAATCAAAATGAGCTCATAAAACCACAGTGCTAATCACCATGCACGTGTATTAAACAGCCTAATGAAAATTAGATGTATTTTTGTTGTTTTGTTCTGCCTGGGTTTTGGTTTTTGATAACAATTATGCTAACATCATAAATTATCATGGGATTAATCTCATGGGTTGAAAATATTTATTCTGTCAGTAGTTGCAATACATTTTTAATCAAATACAAGATGTGCTTTTTGCTCTTTTTCTTTTCTTTTTTTGATCTTTGCCCTTTAAAGTTAGTAATAATTTTGACCTATAAATATTAATTTTGTTGATTATTTTTATTTCATACATGTATATAACTTAATTGATTACTCTTTCCTTTCACCCTCTTTTATCTCCCTGCCCCCCATACCTCTTAATACTGCCAGCTCCACCCCTGCCAGACCCTTTCCATATCCATGACTTTCGATTTTATTTTGTGACCCATTTGATTTACTCACGGCCATCTGTGTGGCCATTGCATTGGAACTATACACCAGAGCCAGTTGTGGTCAGCAGTGAAGACTCAAGTGAAGACGGTGATTTCTTAGTCCTTAAATCTATAAGTAGCAAATAGCCCAGCAGTGAGAGACAGAGACCCTCGGGCCCCTCCTCCATCCACATGTGACTGTAATTGCTCCGTTCTTGTGCAGCTGGTGCTGAGGGTATCCATAGCTTCTGTGAGTTTGTGATTACAAAGACTGTGTTCTACCAACAGATCTTAATTTACTGCCCTTTTCTTTATTTGCTGGCGTTTACATTCTTTCCATCCCCTCTCCAACAACCTCCCTTAAGTCTTAAGGAGATGGTGTAAATGACCTTTTTAGGGCTAACACTTATCTGTCACCTATTTCTCGGCATCTTCTGCAGCAATGACTCCTCATTCATCATGGCTCACTGGAAAGAGAAGCTTCTCTGATGAAGGCAGAGAGTAGTGTTTGTCTACAGGCATAAATATGAGTATAAGTTTACAAATTAGAAGACAGTTTGATGCTATATCAACTTAATGAAATGACATTACCCAGTCCCCTTAGCCTGGACTTATGATCTTCCCCACCATGGGATTTTGACCAGGTTCTACTACCACACTTGGAATCTCTTCTGTAGGGAAAGTCTCAAATTCAACCAGAGGACAGTTGGTTACACCCCTAAACGTAATGCCTAAGTGGACAGACACAACTTGTTTGATTGGTCAGTCTCATAAATCATGTAATTCATTGATTCATAACTGCCTAAAATTGCTGATGTCTTTTCTCTCTCAGCAGCTTGAATATCTAAGAGAAATAGCCAGGGAAAGGGAAGCCGTCAATTTAGTCCCCATTTTCTCGGTGTCCTGCAACCAATGTGTGCAGTTTCTTTATCAATAAGATATAATTATGTACTTATGGAGGGTAACCAAATAAAATAGCAAGACTTGGCATAGTTTGAGGAAGTTGATACTCTTTGACCAACAATTCATTAGGAGGTAACAACATGTGCTTGACACACACGTGTGTGTGGTGTGTGTGTGTGTGTGTGTGTGTTATACTTCCATAAAATTTATAAATCTTTACTTAGTTACAGGTTAGTAGACTTTCATATGGATCTGTCAATCATCATTACTTTGTTGAACCCTCCAGTACTGGCTGGTTTTGTGTATCAACTTGACCCAAGCTGGAGTTATCACACAGAAAGGAGCCTCCCTTGAGTAAATGCCTCCATGAGATCCAATTAATAAGGCATTTACTCAATTAGTGATCAAGGGTGGGAGGACCCATTGTGAGTGGTGCCATCCCTGGGCTGGTAGTCTTGGGTTCTATAAGAAAGCAATCTGAGCAAGGCAGGGGAAGCAATCCAGTTAGTAACATCCCTCCATGACCTCTGCATCAGTTCCTGCTTCCTGACTGGCTTGAGTTCCTGTCCTGACTTCCTTTGGTGATGAACAGCAATGTGGAAGTGTAAACTCAATAAACCCTATCCTCCCAACTTGCTTCTTTTTCATGATGTTTGTGCAGGGATAGAAACCCTGACTAAGACACCTCTCCAACTCCTTGTCTATCCTCTCTCCCACTCCATCTTGGCTTAAACATCTACCCCTACCTCCTTTCTGTTCTAGTAAGTTGCATTTTACTTTCCCTAGTCCTTAAGCCATCACCTTCCTAAGCCTTATTTCTGATTTTCTGGCTTCTCAGAAATTCCAAGCAGACCATTAAAGTTAGAGATTCAAATGTAAGATCCACCAATGAGTGGAACATATTTTTTCCTATGTCTAGGTTACATCATTCAATATAATATTCTCTAATTACATCCACTTACCTGACAATTTCATGAATATACTTTATTTTACAGTCGAATAAATTCCGTTGTCTGTATGTCCTACATTTTTATCTCTTGTACCTACCCTCTCCACTCTCATTCAGTACAATGCTTGGAATCTTAACTAAAACAACCAAACAAGAGAAGGAAATAAAAGGAATCCAACTAGGAAACAAAGTCAAATAACTCTGTTTGCAGATAATATGATGCTATACATAAGAGACCCTAGAGAATCCATCAGAAAACTGTTAGAACTAAAGAATGTTTGCAGCAGGATGCAAAATTAACATACAAAAATCAGTATCCATTCTACACATCAATGAAAACATACCAAGAAAAAAAATCAGATAAACACTCCCATTCACAATAACATAAAAATGTAACACTCTAGAGTGAACCTAACAAAATTCATAGGATCATTAAAATGAAAACTTTAAAACCACAAAAAGGAGAAAGTGAAGAATGCATGAAAATATTCCCCCCATGCATGTGTATTAGTAGAATTAATATTGTGAAAATGAACACACTACCAAAAGCATTGCAAAGATTCAGGCAGTCCCAGTCAAAATCTCCACGCTGTTCCGTACAATACAGAGAAACAATCTTAAAGTCGAATTAATGCAAAAGGTTCTGGATAGTCAACCCCCAATCCCTGACAAAACAACAATGCTGAGAATATCAGCAGACCAATCTCCACTTATATCATAGAGCAATAGCAAGAAAAATAGCATGGAACTGGTATAGAAACTGACATGTAGGTAAATGGAAGTCTATACATCTATAGCTTCTCAATCCCCCCCCCCCCCCAGTGGTCTGAAGTAGGAAAGGGGACATTGGAACATGGAGTGTTAACTACGCTGGCAATTGGGAGGGCAGGGTAGAGGAGGGAGTATGGGCAAGGGTAACTGTACTGATTAGGTTTACTATTGCTGTAATGAAACACCATGAACAAAAATACTTGGGAAGAAAAGGGTTTATCTGGCTTCCACTTCATCATCATCACTGTTCCTCACTGAAGGAATTGGAGACAGAAACTCAAACAGGGCAAGAACCTTGAGGCAGGAGCTGATACAGAAGCCATGGAGAGGTGTTGCTTACTGGTTTGCGCTTCCTGGTTTACTCAGCCCATTTTCTTATAGACCCCAGGGCCACCAGCCTATAGGTGGCACCACCCATGATGATCTGGATCCTTCCCATCAATCACTGTATAAGAAAATGCTCTACAGGCTTGCCTACAGCCCAACCCTATGGAGGGATTTCTTAATTAAGGTTTCCTCCTCTTAGATAATGTAGTATGTGTCAAGTGAACACAAACTAGCCAGCAGAATAATAACACTAAAGCTCTTTGAGAAAGTTGTATGGACCTACTAGGGTAGAAGTTTCTTAAATATCATGTGTTCTTGCATAATTTTATAATTTTATTATAATATTTTGCTCTTTGAGGGTCTTACATACAAAGGGATATAATCACGTCCACTCTCATTTCCCTCCAACTTCCTCTCTACCCCTCCCAACATATCTACCTCCAACTTTATGTCTTTATTGGGGTGTGAGGATGTACTAAGCCCAATTAATAGTGTCTTTATGGCATATATATGGAAACCATTCATGGGAGAAATGTACCCATGCCTACAGCCTCAAAAAAAAATGAGTCCTCCCCACTGGTACCTATCCACTGACAACACTTCCTCAGGGAGGGTTTGGGGACTGGATTCATTTCCTCCATCTGTGCTGGAATTTTGGTTGGCTTGATCTTGAGCAGGTAACAGGTACAAGCTGCTCTGAGCTCATGAGTGCAATAGACATGTTGTACACAGAAGATATAGCATCACACAGTTCTCACCCCTTACTTCAGCTCTTAGATTATTTCTATCTCTTGTCTTGTAATGGTCTCTGAAACTTGACAAAGTGTGTGTGTGTGTGTGTGTGTGTGGTTGTGTGTGAGAGAGAGAGAGAGAGAGCCAGACAGAGAGAGACAGAGAGACAAGAGAGAGAGACAGAGAGGCAGAGAGAGAGAGAGAGAGAGAGAGAGAGAGAGAGAGAGAGAGAGAGTTTCATTTATGGCTAAGCACTCACATCTGTGTCTTGCACTTCAAATAGTTATGAATTTCTTCATTGACTATTAATGTAAAAAGAAACTTCTCTGGCCAAGGATGAGAGAGATTACATCTATAGATATAAAGAAAATATATTTAGAAGGCAATTTGACAACATTAACTTTTAGCAAAAAATAACAATATCAAGTTCTCCCTAGAGCCTATGATCTTCCCAATAATTTGCTTTTGACCAGGATTACAGTACCAAGCATATCTTCCTATGTAGCAGGCTTGAAATACAACCAAAAGCTGATTAGTTCTGTGCTGCATGCCATGATAGCCTGATTTTTGACATGGTTGATTTTTGACATAGAGATCAAAACGTACACATGAAGAAAGATGGAGTCTTGAACAAATGGTACTGAGGAAAACTAGAAGTTCATGTGTAGAAGACTGAAACCAACCTGTCTCTCATGCACAAAACCAACTTTGGCTGAAAATCCTCAGTATAAAACTATAATGTCTGAAACTTCTTAGAAGACAAGATGGGAGATGTAAAACACAGAGGCAAAGGTAAAGACTTACTAAGGTACCCCAGTCATCCAGAAAATAATGCCAACTATTGATGCAAGACCCCAAGGGAAAAAAAAAGTTTATTTACAGTGAAGAGGCAGCCTACTAAGAGATATATGTGTGTGGGGGAATAATTGGCAGTTATCCCTCTGATAAAAGATTAGTATCTAGAATACATAAAGAAGTCAAGTAGTCATCAGAAAAAGGCAAATTTAAACTACTTTGAGATACCATCTCACCTCAGAGCAGACATCATCAAGTGGGGAAATTCCTACTATTTAAGGTCTGCAGTCTACCATATTCAAATAGCTCTTCTGAGCTGGGCATAAAATGGAGGCCTGCCTTTTCTAGTAGGGCTCCTCTTCTATGCCTGACCTAATCTGAGAAGCCCAATTCCCACACACTCTACCTGAGGAAGGACATGTAGTCTTTGGCAAAACAATGGGTTCAGGCCTAGCAATTACCTGGATTCCTGGAATGCCTCTCCATGTAAATGAGGTATTTATGGTACTTAAGCTCCAGCAAATGATTTGTGTTCACCCAGAAAACTCCTTCCCACTCTCCAAGCTTCATATATAGCCCTTGTTCACCAGGAATAAAGTGTATGTGCACAAGCTGTTTTAACTGAATATCATCTAGGGAAGCTGTAACACTAAACTCCTCTGAGGCCTCCCCCTCCAGTCCCCACTCCCTGACCCAGTTACTGCCAGCCCGAGATCCTGCTGACCCATAGATCTACAATTAAGAGGCAAGAGGAAAGTCAGAGTCTTGGAAAGAAACCGCAAGCACCACATCAGACTATGAAGGTGATAAAAAGACATCCATGAAATAGCCCAACAAGCAGACTGAGGAGAGAATGAGGAAGACAAGATAAAAAGAGAGGTAGAAGAAACTCTAAAGCCACTGCCCCAGGGAAGGGCCCCTGGACACAGGTGAATTAAGAATCTGGCAAATGTAAGCTGTTCCTCTTACTTGAGATGTTGGTGACTCTTTCATTCCTATTTAAAACTCTAGATTTCCTGCATAACATCTTTTGACACCACAGCTAGAATGAAATGCTATCCTGGGACCTGTTGAACATTGTAATAAACGTTTATAAAAAATAAAAAGAAAAAGAAAAGAAAGAAAAAAGGAAGAAAGAAAGGAATCAAAAGATATACATATTTGTTTTCTCTGTGAAGCACCTGAAGTTGGCTGGGGATCGCCAACCTCCTCATCTATTAGAGAAGAGAAAACAAAATTCCATTCCATCAATGACATTAAAACAAGCCAGATACTAAACTAAGACATACTAAGAATTATCAAACCACCCATTACCACAGAAAAAAGTGGTAAAAATATCATAGAAAAAATAAAATTAAAAATTATTAAACAAAAAAGTAGTATAAAATAATGAAATACAAATAGTATAATAAAAGATACAATAAGAAATACAATATCATGTTATACCAAAGGGAAAATGAGAAGAAAAAGAGAAAATGTATGTGGGGGAAATCAGCAAGATACACAAATTCCTGATTACAAAATACAGAACAATCATATGAATATAATTAGATAATGGTGTGGAGGATGAGAAACATAAAAGCATTTTTAAAGGAAGCAAAAACATTATGAAACATGTAGAAAAATCCTCGCTGAAAATCAAAAATAAGATTAAGAGAAGCTGCTCTTTGAGTTTATGTTTGGGATCTTTGTACAAGGGTCCTGGGCTACATTGTAGCTGGCTGTAACTTTGAAGGCTGCCTTGTGCGACCAGTTTAGAAGCTCTGGCTTTGTTACTTGTCTGGCAGACTTCACATGACCATTCTCGGTTCTAGCTTTCTTTACGCAGAAACATTGTTGCTTCGTGTTTCTCTGCTCCATCAAGACAGGTTTATTTTATTTCTGTGCTTTATTTTCAAAATTTTTAAACTATCCCTTAATAATCTTTTCCCTTTCACCAAGCTCGTTTATTTTATTATTTCAGTTTTAGTCTGATACATCTTCATGACACTACTGAGTTTTTTTTCTCTTGACAGGGATGTCAAGAGAAATGGCCTGGATTCTCTGCCTATTTTACTAAGATAGTCCAATTGGAAATTATAATGGTGTCTCACCATTTTTTTTAAAGATTAACCATGAATAGCCCTCTCATGGCCCCAGGATTGTCCTATTTTTATGAAAATTTTTCCATTACACTTTCTTTCCCAAGTCTTTCTGTCCAGTGCTGATGAACATGTCCTGTCTTAGGTCCTGGGCTCTAGCACTAGAATCTCTTCAGACTAATACCTTCATTGCTCACCCCACATAAACCCATACCCACCTTCTGGCTTTGAAATTCAGTTTATTGAAAAGTGCATGAGGATTTCATTTCTCCTAACTTGAGGTCTGCCATGATTCCTATCTACTGTCTACGTATCTACCTAAACACCTATTACCCATTTACTCCCTTCTTTATGTGTACTGCTCTTGTTTTGTGTTTAACTTATGAAGCCAGCCTTCATTAGTCTACCATGCTACACAAGAGTCACCACATATTGATTTTTAAATTAAAGTATTACAAGCAATTCTTCCTCTTCTCTTTCCTCCATCAACCCTGACCTTGTAACCCTTTGCTTGCTATCTTAAATTTTCAGTCTGTATTTTTAAATTGTTGTTTTGTGTGTGTGATGTATTGTAAATTATAAACAAATATAAACATACCTGTTGATCATATGTACTATTGTATAACATAAATTTGGGGCCTCTTCCCTAGGGAGGACTTTTTCCTTCTCTCAGCATTTTAGTTGCTATAATTCTTTTTTCTAGGATTGGGGCCCATGAAGTTCCCATTTCCATGCTAGCATTGAATTGATGTCTATCCTTTGGTCCATGTTGTTAGGCACCATGTGATGTTCATATAAATTGAGCTACCTTATGGCTTTAGTCCTTCTGGATCTTTAATTCTAAAATCCAATTTCATAAAAACCAAATCTTACCTCAGGAGTCCTTTATTAGCTTAAATCAGATTGTCTATGATTTCGAAGATGGGACAGGGAGAACTAAGGAAGTAAAGCACAGGAGGGAATCGGAAGGGTTGTGAGCACTGGCTCGTATTTGCATTTTTTCCTTCCCTTAGAGCCAGATTAGAACTAGATTTGCAATATTGCAGCCATTATTCAATTGAGTAATGGGCAATATCTTCACACTTCATGATTATTTAGTTTAAAGTTTCATGTAAAGATTAGCATAAATATACTTTTTAGCATATATAAATAATTGGGATTATAAATGACTACTTTTTCAACTAAAACATAACCAAATTGTTTAAATGATCAAGACAGGCTACCTAGTTAAACAACAAATGGTAATAATATGTTAAAAATAACTCCCCATGAAAACCCTTTAACTTATATTTTTTTGAAAATGTAGTACAATACAGGTACTGCACTTGAGTAATCTGCACTTGAATGGACCATATTAGGTTAATATATTTCAGTCTTAGGTTTACTAAAATGAAATGGCTTGTTTTAGTGTAAAATAATTTTTTTGAATTATGATTTACAAGTTTCAATTACATGTAGGGATTGAGATAATTCTGTACATATGACCTTTGGCACTGGGTATATGGTTCTAGTGCTCTAATGAGGGAAGGTTTCAAAAAATCAAAAATAAGGCTAGTAATCTGGCTATGGAAATTACATTCAGAAAGTGAAATGGGGCACAGTGTGGAGTTAGACACACTACAGTCATGCCTCCATTAAAATATAAACTATTTTGAGATCATATGGATTTTTTATAAAGCATGGTGTAAGACTAAAATCTGGTCTCTGACAGCCCTATCCTTTACAATGCCTGTCCCGAACACTTTGTAGAGTTCCCTAATTCTTTCTAAGAGACTGTGGAAAGAAACCCAAAGAATTTCAGGAGCTGTCAAACACATTTCAAGCCCTATTTAGAAAATATGTTTTGATCGACAGGTAAATGACTTGCAATGCTTTTTGTATTAATTTGAAAATGAACCAAATGAAAGCTTCAATGAGAACAAAATTGAATTTTCTCTGTTGACTTTTTATTGGCAGCAAGTTTTGTAAATTAGAACTTGCTAGAAATTTCATATTAGTTTGTTTCATGCTTTTAATAAATAGTATCATTTTAACAGCCCAGAAAGTTAAAAGAACTGAGAGTTCAGATTTCCATTGAAATTGCTTAACTGTGGTGCTTTGTAGTCACATCCTCAAGTGATGGCGAGAGACATTGTTAGACCTAGGCCATGCTTTTTGGGAAAGGAGAATGTGTAACCAGTGTTGAAACCACCCCAAGAGCTTAGCAGTTTCAAGCAGTTGTCTTCATATCAGAACACAAATCTTAATAGGAACATGTCGAAGGGCCCTTCAGGTTCCTGAAGCTGTGTGGCAAGCAGGACCTATAAGGTTATATTCAAGCAGGTTTTGTTAGGGGTCTATTCAGGAAGGAAGTCTGAAGCTAAAACATCTGCAACATTGTTGCATTGCTTCTGCACAAGATCCTGGAGGGTGGGATGGAGCGATGCTCATACTAAAGCAAGCACTGAGTTAGGGAAGAACAGGACTCGGGTGCTTGGGCTAACAGCCAGCACTATGCTGTACAGCACTGAGAGAGACTGAGTTGGATGTTTCCTGTTTGTGAAATACTCTCTCCATACGATGCTTCAGAAGTCCTCGATACTGGTCTTACCATCCTCCTTTAAAGACGAATAAGCTACAGTTTCTCAAGGTAGCACGCTTGGTTCCCAGAAGACAGAAGAAGACATCGGGTCCTCTGGAACTGAGGTTCTTGGCACTTTTAAGCAACTTGTGGTTGGGAGGAACCAAACCTTGATCTTCTTCTGCAAGAGCAGCAAGTGCTTTTAATTACTAAGCCAGCTCTTCTTCCCCTAAAGAATTTTCTTGAAGAAGCCTAGAACTTTTAAAAGTTCCCTGTACTTAAATCTGTTAACTACGAGGGTATGCTTCTTGAGGTCTGTGGGTTTCTGTAATGTCGAAGAACTGAACAGCAGTTCAAAGCTGAGATGGTAACTGCTGTCATTTCCCGAGGTCATGAATCAGTGGGTAAGAGGTTCAGGCTCACAGAGCACAAGTTCAGACTGGTACAAGACAAGGACCATGTAAATCTTCTATGGTACTCATGCCTTGATCAGGTGCCAGCTTTTGTATGGGTGTGTGATGCGTACATTGTTGCATTTGTGTCCTGATATTGACCCAGCACAATCTTTATGTGACTCTCCTCTTTGTGACTGCTTGACATGCCTGTGCTGGCATATCCTTTTATGGACTTGTGTATTTCGTA